>VMDO01018132.1:0-42986 GCA_007922755.1 Pedetes capensis
AAGATCCTGATACAGTAAAAGACAGACACTTAATGAGCAATATAAATTGTACACATATTAAGTCTTAAATGCTATTCAACTCAGACTAATAAAAATGATCGTTAATCAAGTAATGTTAATGATACTGTGAAAATTCTTCAGTTATCTAATATTACAAGTAAATACTATGTAACTAATTGTATTAAAATAATACAATTTGAAACATATTAGCCAGAACATTAGAATTTTATCTAGTTTGCTTAGTATTATGTATTATCATGATCAAAACTCATTGTCATTTTAAATGACATTATATCAAATAAGAAATATGAAAGGAACAAAAATATTAAATGTGAATTTTAAAGATAAATGTCAATTTATTTTTAGCTTCTTGATAAATTCACAAAAGTAAATTTTTCATTTTGTTTCTTGGTCTACAACATCCTTCTCACTCATACTCAAAATTTACTTGCGCTCCATCCCAGGACTACAAAAATATCTTGTGGTATTCTAACAAGGATATGACCTTGTACTCATTGTTGTTGTTAGGTGCCGTGGAGTCGGTATCCTACTCATAGCGACCTTCTGTACAACAGGGAAACACTATTGTCAGTGCTTCTCTGCTGTGCATAGGGTTTTCAATGGCAGATTGATTTTTGGGAGAGGGTTGCCAAGTCCTTCTCCCATGCTTACAGCTTCTGGTGTACCCAGGCCGTCTCCCATCCAGGTACTAACCAGGCCTGACCCTGCTTAGCTTCCGAGATCTGACAGGATCTAATGCCACAGGGCTACAGCTGCAGGCTTGTACTCACTAGAGGTTATAAAAGGAGAAATGGTGCCCAAAATGTGTCAAATAAAACTCTAATATTTATTTCAATTGCTTATAATGAAAATGAAAAATACTAGCTTCTAGTGTCTTCTTTCAGGAAAAAAAAAAATACAGCAATCCACTCCCAAAAATCAACCCACCCTTGAAAACCCTATGAATAGCAGAGCAGCACTGACAATAGTGTTTCATCTGTTGTATATAGGGTCACTGTGAGTAGAACACTGACTCGATGGCACCTAACAACAACAAAACAGCAAAACAGCAGTGTCTTCTTTAACAGGGTGTTAGTCCTAATATTCACTCAAAAGCTAATTCAGTCTCTCTCTCTCTCTCTCTCTCTCTCTCTCTCTCTCTCCCTTTCTCTGTTTCTGTCTCTACTCCATCTGACACTGTTAGAATTACATTTCCACATGTTTTTATAGCAATTAGTCAGTAGGCATCAAGTACTATCATAATCCACTCACAAACTGGGATCTACCATGGGAGGTAACTTTTGCACCAGAATATGAGGAATAAAGCACATTGTAATCCAGGAGCCAGTTTTGAAAAAATTACTTTTAAAAGGGAGGTAATTTAGAATTCTATGTCTTTCTATCACTTAAACATCTACTTAATTGGGCATGTTCAAAATATCTCATTTACTCTGCAGAACAACCCTTCAAATCTGACATTGTTAATCCCATTTTAGAGATGTAGATCTCTAAATCTCATTGAGAGATGAAGAATTTGGGCTCAAGTTCATACAATTCACCGGAAAAAGAGTAAGACTTTGCCAATGTTCTGTACTTTCCTCACATTGCTATTATATTTTAGCAAGATTAAAAATTGAGGTTAAGTTCTTGATAATGCCTTTTACTTTTAGAAACAAATAAGCATCACTACAAAACAACCATACTTAATTATGGCAAAACACAAATATTTGGTAGAAAACACAATGTTGGATGATCTCACACACTTTCCAAAAAGCTCATTATAAGTTGGTAAGGAATATAAGATAAAAATACATATGTAAATATTTCTTGGTATATGCTGGTAAAAATATACAAATAGTATATTTCAAGTGTGTCAGTTTTTAAAAATACCTCCAGTCCTGGTGAAATCATACTTTATAAGGACATAATATTGAAGATGAAGTACAACCTAAGAGAAATTCACCACTACGCGACATATGTACATTTTACATTCTTACTTGCTTTTTTTATCCTTTGGATAGTGATATTTCTGTATTTTTGCTTCACCTACTTGTTACTTTATCTGTGTGCTCTTGGCTAAAATTCCAATATGTATTTTTATTCAATGTGTATCTTGTTATACAATGACAAATCCTGTGTTTCAGTAATATTCTGTTATTTAAAGATCTGATCTGTATAGTTAGCTTCATGTTGCCTTTCTGGAAAAATATATGAAAGATGTAAGGTAAAAATTAATTTTAAGTGCTAAGAAGCTCTGTTTATTTTTTGTTCTATGTTTTTTAAAACATCCTTTCAGCTTTGAAGTTAGAGAGACTTGCAACACTAACTTTTAGAAAACAGATTTCTTATAAGAACTGCATTGGAGACTATATGCTTTTATGTCAAATTTACCTTACCTTATTTAAACCAATGCAGTAAGGTCAACTATTAGAGAGCTGTACAGTCAAATCTACTAACTACTTGTGCATGAGTGAAGTTCATGGTTTCTCACAAAATTTTGATTTAAAAATAAAATAGAATTCATGAAGTTCAGAGAACTTTCACATTTATAACAAAAATTGTAACTGGAGGGATAGCAATGTATATAAGTTTTCATGCCAACCTCATTATTGAAACCAAAGTAGGAAAACTTCAGAGACATCAAGACATATCAAATAATAATGCAGGTGATAATTCTTAAGAGAATTGTTCAGGCAAATGCCTGACTTGTATGTAAAATTATCTTTCATTAAGTTTTATATGGAAATCAGATACAATTAGTGGAATTACCTTATAAACAGAAAAGAGATAGTTAATAAATTTATAATTAGCGAAAATCAAGACTTTTCAGAATTCCTTTCTGTTATGTAAGCTGAGATGCAGCCCTCAACCCTGTTGGTTTGTGATGTCCTTTATCTTCCTCTTCCTCTCTGTCCTATTCTTCCTCCTCCACTTCTTCTCTGGAATCCCTTTAGATTTTTGCCAAAAGTATTTAGTTTTACATTTGTAATGTTTTGTTAAATTCTGCTCATCACTGACATACTTGTCCTCTACTCATAACAATTTCATGTTGTACATAGTGTGTCTATGAATCAGGTATCACTTGACAACACCTAATAACAATTTTCCATTTACTTCATTAAGTAATATCTCTGTGTGTGTGTGTATGTGTGTATATATATATATATATATATATATATATATATATATATATATATCATCCAGACCATGTAATAGTTCTATGAAGTTGATGTTATAATTTTCACTTTAAAGGTGAGAATGCAATGCTCTAAGTGATTGAGTCACTAAAACTGGAGTGAGAATGTCCATTCATTGTACCACATGAAGAGCTAATAAAATGGAGGATGTGTAGTAATGAGAAAAACATCAAAAACAATATCATCCATATCATACTATCATACTTTTAGAGCCACAGAGAACAAGATTTCTCTTGTGTCAAAGTACTGTGTGCTAGTATTGAATGTGCCCATTCTTGAAGTGAGAAACTGATGGGAAGTCATTTAATACTTGCCCTAATATCCAATAATTGTCCTAACATCCCACAGAAGTATCTAAACATCATAAAAACAAACAACAACAACAACAACAAAAAAAAATGGGCAGCAAGAAGAGAAGCATTCTCTCTCCAGCCTAGGAAGTAACAACCTTTACTTAGCACAAGAGTAATACATCACCAAAAGAATGTCAAAGCAATGGGACAGTGTCAATGAGACAGCACTTCATAAAAGAGGTTAGCTTTTGTCTTGTTTTATTTCTACTTTTTGAAAGTGAGAAAAATGAAGGTAAGAGAGTGGAATTAAGTGCCTGTTGGGTGGCAGCATTGAGGTCTGTCCCTGACTGTGGTACTCTGTAGATTATATCCCCTTGCTGCAACCTTCAAGGCCGTCCCAGGTACCACCTACTTTTTAAGGCATTAAAATGAACAAAAAAATTGACAAAATCAAGATAGAAGCCCTGATATGTTCAGACATTGTAAGTAATAAGAAGGTAAGTTTATAAAGTCTAGAATTTTCTTCTGAACTATGAAGCTCTGACTAAAATAGAATTAAAGTCAGTAATTTTGTCCACAAAGTCCAAGGACTTGAAAAACAACTTAATTCTTCTAAAAATAATAAAATTGAGCCAGAACTTCTGAATGTAAACAACGAGGAACTAATGAAAGTTTTCCATAGCTTTTTCTACCAGTGAGAAAAAGATCTTGTTGTTGTTGTTAGGTGCCCTCCAGTCGGTATCTGACTCATAGCAACCCTCACAGGGTTTTCAATGGCTGACTCTTTCAGGATTGCCTTGAGAGTGGATTGCCAGGTCCTTCTCCCTTTTTTTTTTTTTTTTTTGCAGAGCTGGGAATAGAACTGGGGACCTCAGAGATTGCAGCACAGCGCTCTACCAACTGAGCTAAATCCCAGCCCCAAGAAAAGGATCTACTAATGACTAAAAAGTAAATGTCAGAATAAGATTCTCATCCTCGAAACAATATAAGAGGCATTTAAGTATATGAGGTGACCAGCAATGCTCCAGAAAATTTCCCTTAAAAGAGGGTATTATGCTAATTCAACTATGTGTTATTCATATTATTATTTGGAGTTTGCTTTAAAGTGCTACTTTATCATAAAATTGGACTGATTATTTAAACTTGTTTAGTAAACATGGGTCCATATTGAGTTTTTTCACAAATGAAATGCTATCCCAAAAACATGATATGTAAATCAGTTTAATTCATGAAAGTATTGTGAACTTTGGCATGTGTTTTTCAAAATAATGAGTTGTTATTAGAATATGCTAATTTTTAAGCGTAACTTTTTAAATTTTCTAGACTTTTCACAGGTTTCTAGGACTGAGAATAAATGATGGGAGAAGGTTGGGAAAGGTTCTATGTAGTTGTTTATATTAAAATAACAGATATCAATGATAAAATTATTCACACAGTGTAATGATTATGAAAAGGGACCATGATCTTTATGATAAAATATTTTCATTTTACAAGACAACTGTCCAGTAAATCAGATTAGTTGTTTCCTGGAAGACAGCAATAAACACATAGGTCAGCTGAATCCTACTAATGAATGCAATTTTTGGTGAAGCTATTGTTTTGTCATTAGTAGAATTTTGTTAACTCTAGAAACCTAGAAATGATCTGAATTGTAACATAACAGTTGAACTTGTTATTAATTGCTATGTTTTAATCTAAATTAAAATTTTATGTTAAAAATATAGAGACACTGACATATTTAGATCCCTTACTAAGTCTAATTACCTGATTAATTTTGTGTGGTTGTTTTTGTTTTGTGCTTATTGTTTTAGTGAACTAACCTACATTATTAAGCATAGAGTTAAATGAATTATAGTAAAGTAAGCATATCCATGTAACAAGTGCTACATAAAAGAGATCAAGAACTAATACCTCAACAGACTCCACATTAGGCTCTCCCTCAAACACTCTCCTTTTCTTCCCCAAGGTAAACACTGTCTTGACTTTTAACATTATTACATCATCTTGCTAATTTTTAAATTTTTTGGAAAATGAAATCATATGTCATATATCTAGCTTATTTCCTTCAAAATTATGCTTGTAGAATTTATCCATTTTGTTGTGTATAACTGTATAGAGTTTCATCACCATCCAAAATTCTATTGTATAAATACATTACCATTTATTTACTTATGCTACGCAATAGATAATATCAGTTATACTTTAAAGCTAATATGATAATGTGTCTACAAACACTCTTATACATATCTTTTTTTTTCTTTTGTGGTATGAGAGTATTAACCAACTGCCTTGTGCATGTTACGCAAGTGCTCTTTGACTGAGCTGCACTCCCAGTCCCATCTCCTATTTTTTTCTTTTAATTTGAGACAAGGTCTTGCTAAATTGGGTGGGCTGCCTCTGGCCACCACTTCTCAAGTCCCTGGGGTTACAGGTGTACACCACAGCACCTAGCCTCATACATTTCTTTTAAGGTCATGTCCACAAATTTAGGCTGAATTCAATTGCTTTGACACTCTGTATATATCCTGTCAACAAAATAGAATTTCCCATAAACTGTTTTGCGTGTATATTTGCTAGTTAGTGCTTCCTGATTTTCTATAAGTGATTCCTTTATTGATAATTGAGTGGAAGGCTACATAAAAGATTCCTTGGAGCTTGATTCTGACAGCAATTTAAATAAGCTGAGCAAACCTCAATTGACCCTCTCACAGAATCAGATAAGACCTGGAATTTGGAACGGGTGGTAGAGGTGCAACTGAGTACTGAGGATTACAACTCTTCAACTAGGTGAGATTAACACCAAAGCCCAGGCTATGGTTCTGGAGATTCTGATACTGTACATCAGATGGACTTTGGGATTCCATAGTCTTTTTAAACTAGCTATCTGGAAATATAATCAACATATAATAAATGCACATGGGATGAGATTTGACAGGTAATATACCCACAGGAAAAAAATCACCAAACTAAGAAAATGAATATATCCATCACATCCAAAAGTCTCCTTGCACCCATTTATCATCCAGTCTTCCCACTGTTACCAAATTCCAGCTTTCCCACTCCTCTGACCACTCCCTGTGAAATCACTAATATGCATTCTGTCACTATAGATAAGTTTACATTTCCCAGAAATATATATAAATGAAATCAAACAATATATACTCTCTTTTGGAAAGCTTTCTTGTAAGTCTGCATGCTTATTTTAATATTAATGCATGAATTAATAATTTGTTCCTTTTTATTCCTGAGTAGTATTCCATTGCAAAGATACAGCACAATGTGTTTTATCATTCATCTGCTGATGGGCATGTATATGTATTGAAACAGTATTTTTATTTGCTAATATTGTCAATCATGCTGAACTTTCAAATGAATTTTTAACTAATATATATAACAAATATAGTACATATAGATGTGATATCATGTAATATTTTTGATACATATATACATGGCATAATATTTAAATCAGGATAAATATACCTTTCTCCCCAAACATCTCTGACTTCTCCATGGTGAAAATATTCAAAATCCTTTCTTTTAGCTTTTTGTGATATACAATATATTACTGTTATCCATTAGTCACCTTAGGCCTGTAGCCGTACCACTGTGGCATCTGATCCCTTGAGATCTCGGAAGCTAAGCAGGTTTGGACCTGGTTAGTATTTGGATGGGAGACTACCTGTGAACACTAGGTGCTGTAGGCCTGGAAGAAGGACTTGGCAACCCACTGCCAAAAAAGAATCAGCCATTGAAAACCCTATGAATAGCAGACAAGTACTAACAATAGTGTTTTGCATGTTGTATGTAGAGTTGCTATGAGTCAGACACCAACTAACATTAGTCACCCTACTATACAATAGCACTCAAGGGCATCTTTACTCTCATATAATTGTAAATTAGTATCCACTGACCAACCTCTCCCTTTGCCTACCTCTCTACTATTTTCTCCAACCTGCAGTAACCACCATTCTACTCTTGACTTCTATGAACTCAACTTCTTTAGATCCCACATCTGAGTAACATCATGCATAGTTATATTTCTGTGCCTGGCTTTTCACTTAACATCATAATCTCCAGTTCTTTCTATGTTATTGCAAATGACAGGATTTCCTTCTTTTATGGCTGAATAATATTCCATTGGGTATGTGTATCACTTTTTGCTTACCCATCAGTTGATGGACACTTCTTTTTTTTTTCCCATTTGTTAGCTATTGAGACTAGTGCTGCAATAAACAAGGGAGTGTGTAGTCTCTTCAACATATTGATTTCATTTTCTTTGGATATATTTCCAGTAATGGGATGGCTGGTCCATATGGTAACTCTATTTTTAATTTTTTGAGGAATTTCCATAGAGATTTCCATAATAATATAATAATGGCTATACTAATTCACATTTCCACTAACAATGTGCAATGATCTCTTTTCTCCATATCCTCACCAGCACCTGTTGTCTTTATGTTAATCATTGTTCTCACTGGAGTGGTTACCTCATTGTGATTTTAATTGCATTTTCCTCATTATTTGTGGTGAAGTCAATAAAGTGGGACAGTTGTAGGACTCAGTTGATTTGTATTTTTCAATTCAGGGACCAGTTTCCTTAATTGACTGATTCAAAATATTGAATATCATTTTAAAATATTTTTTCCTGTAATATAGTTGTTTCAGACAGAAATGCAAATCCAGTCTCTTTATTCTATTTTTGCAATAGGCATATAACACCAGATCTTTATAGTATAAATGTTCTTTGGGTAATTTATTAGGTAGCCTGTACTGAGACACTATTTAAGATGGGCTTGGTTTTGCTTTGGGCTAAAATTAGCATGGCTTTTTATGAGATTAAATAAAAGAACATATACTAGATTCCTGATGCATACTTAAAACTCAGTACTAATTATTTACCATTCATCTTATTTAGTGTATCTAATTTAAAGAGACTGTTTTGTAGTAGAAATATCTGTAAAGATCCATAAAGAGTAGTTGAATAAACTGGATTCTTGTTATTAATTTCCTACCTACTAGTATTGGCAAACGATATAACTCCTAAAGTCTTGTTCTTCTAATCAATTCAATGAAAGCAGAAAATTTTTCCTTTACATCATCTGGAATCATTGGTAAGATTAAGATACTAAATTGAAAATCCTTCTGTCAATTGAAAATATGTCTTACATTTTATGTTGTTGTTATTGTTAGGTGCGACAGAGTCAGATCTGACTCATAGGGGCCCTTATAAGACACTCAGTGGCTGGTTGTGTCAGGATTTATCCATAGGTGACATTATTCTCAATCTTTGCCTAATTTATTTTTAAATTTCTACTTTATCATGTGTTCTACTTTATTAAAATGAATCATTTGTGTGCATAGAAGAGTCTTTGAAGCAAGGTTCTTAAAGATAAATATTTGAATGGATATTTAAAACTTTACCTAGCACAAAAATTTTTTCAAATATCTTTTTTGAAGTTAATGGTGAAGTTTACTTGAGCAAATAACCTATTACAAAATGAAAAAAATACAGGAACAATTTTTATAATTTCTCTTTTTTGGGGGGGCACTGAGGGTTGAACCTAGGGCCTTGCACTTGCATTCTTTACAAGTATTTCACCACTGAGCTGCACCCCCAGCCTATTTTTTTTTTTTTTACTTTATGAGACAGGGTCTTGCTAAATTATGTAGACTGCCTCTGGTCTCGAACTTGCAATCCTCCTGCCTCTGCCTCCTGAGTTGCTGGAATTACATGCGTATGCCACCAACACAGCTATAATTTCTTTATAGTAATTTGTAAGAAGAAACTGACAGTCACACTATTACTGGAAAAATTATAAAAAATATGTTCCCATATTATGTACGTGGATTCAAGATATGCTCGGATACTTAAATTGATTATGCCAATGAGACTCAGTAATGTTTCTCAATGACAGAGTATTCTGTATTTTGTGATGATCAAAGAAGTTATGCTTCAAGAGACTTAATTCTGGTTCTGGAAGTATAATCACACAACCATAGGAGCACTTGCTTATTTGAGGTATAGTCCCACTTGTATTAGGAATTTTTCACAGCCAACTATGATGTTGTTGTGTAAATACCAAAAGCAAAGCTGCAAGTACAGCTCTCCTTTAGACTTCCTGTCAGAAATGTTAAAGGTCATAGTGCATAATTTATCAATGCTAATAGCCCTCAGCACATATCTGAGCAGATTAACCTATATAGCCAAACTATTTATCACATCACAATACATAAAATGCACTTTTAATTAATAAATGGACAATCCATTGCCTTCATGAATGCAGCTGATCAATCCTTTTTTATCTTCTTTCTATACTTTGGGTCCTTTTAATGGGTTTTAATGGGTTTTTCTGTACACTTATACAATCAAGTTTATGCACTTACTTCCTGGAACAGTTTCTTTATTTTGTGGCATAATCTCACAACCTCTTTGGTATTTTTTCACAGCAATAATGGTATGAAAATAATCATGCATCTTTGGTATTTTAAAATGGCATTCATTACACTTGAGTTGGCCTCACTGGCACTAACCTATCTGAAAGTCATAAAATTAGTGTAATGCAATTCCCATCAATACACTAAGTCTATAAAGGTCTGAGTTAATAGTTTATATGAACAAAGATTTCTTTTATAGTACAGCGGCTCTCTGTACTCATGAAAAGTGAAGGAAGCACATACAATAGGAAAACAGTTTTATACAAATGTTACCAAAGGATCTAACTTATTATTTAACCTATTAAGGCAACTACTGAATTCAATTGTCTAGTTAAACTTGGCACCAAATCAAATTTAGCAAATTTAATGATACTGACTGATTGCCTCTTCCAGACTTACAAATAGGATGTGAGTTATGAGTTTGATTTTTAAAAAGTTACATTACAAAATAAAGCAGTTTGAAATTACTGATGGTTTCAGCACTTTACCTAGAATCACAAATATACCCACCTCAAATTTAAAAATGGGTTAAGTGAAAAGAGAACACTTACTGTGAATGAGTTTTCTATTTTTTTGCACTAGATTCCTAATATGCTCTGAAAGGTGTTATTTTAACTCAGGATTGACAAATTTTTGGAAAATTTATTTTAAGCATTTCCTCTTATACTACAAGTTTTAGAAAGCTGAGTAATTAGAAGGCAAGAATTTTTCACTCATAAATAACCATAGTGTCATAATCATTTAGATTCATAAGGATATTATTCCTTTCATGGTGCCCTATCATGTCTTTATGCCTTAATATTCCAATTTTCAAATCCAAATACCAAAGCAGACAGAATTTCTTACAATGAGTTCCATTTTCTAGATTAATGCACCTGAAAAGCATTTTTCCTTATTTAATATCCCTTACTCATTTCCTCTCCTGTTATAAGGATAGCACAGCTGTTTATCTGGCAATTATCTTTGAAACTATTAGTGAAAATGTCTAAATTAATCATAAAAAGACAAGTGTATCTCCGAGTAACAGTGCTATGAATACAGGACTCTGTATCTTTCTCCTATTTTCACTGGTTCTGTATAACAGCACTGGTTTCTTGAAACTGTAAACTGTAAATTTTTTTCAGGTAAAGAAAACCCACATAGATTTGTTAAGATATAGTATTTAGTGCTAGTAAACATACTATTTACTCTAGCCATTCAGGTGTTCTTAGTTTCACCTACAGAGCAGTTCTGAATAGTTATTAAGATGTTATCTAACTGATTATGGTCAATCTAAGTAACTCAATCAGAAGTTTGGCAGACTCAATATTCAGAAAATAATCAGAAAGTAGGTTGCATTCAATTTAATGAATATTTGCTTGTTGTGTCTTTAGTACATATACTGCAGGCATTCTAAAGACAGTTGTTGTTGTTAGGTGCCGTCGAGTAGGTATCTGACTCATAGTGACCCTCATTGGGTTTTCAATGGCTGACTGTTTCGGGATTGCCTTGAGAGTGGATTGCTAGGTCCTTCTCCCTTTTTTGCGGTGCTGAGAATTGAATTCGGGACCTCAGAGACTGCAGCGCAGCGCTCTACCAACTGAGCTAAATCCCAGGCCATTAAAGACAGAGTTAGGGGAGATCAAGCATGTGAAATGACAATTAGAGAAATGAAATAAAAAGTAGAATGGAGAGTCTCCTAAAATATAAGTAAACACTAAATTGTGTTATGAACCTATTTATTCAATTAGGGAACACTAGAATGTAGAAGATAAAACTTACCCAAATATGGATGACATGCTTTTTGAAATAAAAATTACTCTCAGGAGTTCACAGTCTACTGGAGCCAAAATAAAATATATATAAATAAATTATACTCATAAGTGTTATCATCGTAATGAGATCAAGTGCTATTGTTATTGTTAGGTGCCATTGAGTCAGGTACAACTCATAGTGACCCTCATAGGACTTTCAATGACTGACTGGGGATTGTTTTGAGAGTGGGTTGCCACCTCCTTCTCCCATTTTTGTGGTGCTGGGGATAGATCCCAGGGCTTCAAGGAGTGCAGTGCAGCACTGTACCAACTGATCTAAACCGGAGTACTGTAGGAGTACAAAATGGATAATAATCCACACAAAATCAAACTTCATACAGATGTGACATTGAATCTTCTAGTGCAATTGATAAGGTCATCATGCATGGATTAATACAATGGGGGATAATGGGACTCAAGAATTATCCCCCCAAAGGGGAATCCTACTGTCTTCTCTAGCAATCAGAGAAAAGTAAAGAAATAAACTTTTCAGACATAAAGATGTGTTTAGTCACATATCATTAACAAAATGGCCTCTGGGGTTAATTCTTCTCTAGGGCGGCGTGAGTTGAGAAGTGATCATCACATGTGGTGTGTCGTCAGGATCTGCGGTGTTACGGAGAAAGTGAAAAATAAAAACCACTCCTATTTTTACATGTTACCTTTATTAACTATCTCATTTTTCTTCTTTTTGTAGTACTAAGTGTTGAACATAAGGCTGCATGCATGCTAGGCAAATACACCACCACTGATCTACACTTAGCCCTGTCTTTACTTTTTTATTTTGAGACAGGGTCTTGCTAAATTGCACAGGGTGCCCCTGGCCTCAAACTAGCAGTCCCCTCGCTTCAGCCTCCAGAGTTGCTGGGATTATAGGCATATATCACAGCATCTAACATTTTTTCCCCTCATATTCACTTATAACTGTTCTGTTTCAATACAATAGGTCAGGTTGATAAATGCAATAGTTTCTGTCTTATTAGTGATTAACAGTAATGTAGACAACATGTTGATGGTAAAATGATCCCTTAAACTTCAAGAGACAGAGCCTAACTGGAGCTCTCTGTTGAGAAGGACACCAAGGACATGTGGCATAGCCAGTTAGCAATGAGAGAAAAAAGAGAGTAGCAATGTAAGAAAGCCATATTTATTTGGTTTAGAGAAGGAACTATGAGTGAATATTTAAGAGTCAGGCTGACTTTGATTCTGGTCTGGACTTTTCACTTATTAGTTGTGTTTTTTTAAACAAGTGGTTTACTTCATTAATCACTGTTTTCTTTCCTATAAAATGGGAATAATCACTGTCTTACTTCATGTTTCCTTGTAATAATAGTTATATAAGAGAGCAAAGATGAAACGTTTATCATAGTTGTATAGTTTGTTATTAGGTGCCTTGGAGTTATGTCCTCTTCATAGCAACACTATCTACAGCACAGTGAAACACTCCCTATACTGTGCCATACCTGGCACCATGTCAATGCTTCTCCGTTATTCATAGGGTTTTCTTTTTATTATTAATTAATTAATTTATTTATTTATTCATAGGGTTTTAAATGGCTGTTTCAGGATTGCTTCAGGAGTGGGCTGCCAGGTCCTTCTCCCATTTTTGCAGTGCCTAGGGATCAAAGGGCCTCAGAGAGTGCAGAGCAGCACTCTACCAACTGAGCTAATCTCCAGCCCCGTATAAATACTGTCAATATTACTTTGACATGAGATTAAATGAAATACTGCTTATAAGGTGTTAACATATTATAAACAAAATGACTAATAAACTTAATATTAAATATAGACATTAACAAACAAGTAAGCATACTTCTCCGAAAGAAATTCTTTGAGATATAAGTACAGTGACATGATAGTAATGTATTCATGCTACAGATATTTATTACCTAATATATATTCATTCTAAAACTGTGAGTGAAATCACGTGACCAAATTTTTGCTCTTGTGATGTTCCTATTATTACAGAAATATACCCTCACAACTTAAACCATTCCAATGCAGAAAAAAATAGTAGATGCTATGTGTAATATTCTGATTTTATGTTTAACGTGATGGCCTTGTCAATCCTATTTCACTGAAGATGTTTTCCAAATAGGAATAAATGACTTCAACCTTTTGAAATTCATCTCTACAGCAATTGACTAGTTGGTTCCTTGCTAAAATCCTGGGATGCTAGGATGAAGATTGAAACTTCTAATTTCTCTAATCCTCATAGGAAACCACATAAAATTGTTTCTTCAACTTAAGTAACAATTGAAGATATTTGTTGAAGGAGGTCTTACGAAGTTTCTAGAATCTAAATTAATTCCTCTGCTTATCTATGCCCTCTTTGAGTACATTATTCTGAAGGCTACTAGAATTAAGATTTTCTAATGGTTTCCATGCTTATTAGTCTACCTGAAGACGGAGACTGGGGCTTTACATTTTCTCACTTCTAAATGTACCATATCTAACCAATAGATGCAGAATTTTCTAAGAAATAGGCTAATGGGATAGAATTTCACTTTAAATTTACTTTTACACTGAATTCCTAAAGAAACCCATGTCACATTCTTGAATACAATGGAGTGCTATATGATTCTAAAACTTTATTGTAAGTACATGTTTATAAAATTTATGTTCACGTAATGAAAGATAAAAAGCTTAAACTTTATGATTTAGCTCCTTAAAAAAGCTGTTTTAAAAAGAACATTTCAGAAGTAATCTCTAAAGATGTAATTTCTCCACAACTGATAGTAGCCAGGTATTGATACTGACTTTCTCAATTCTATTTGTTAAGAAGTACTATTTCAATTCTTCCCAGAGAAAATACAAATTTTAAAATTTGTTATGCACTATTCACTAAAGAGTAAATTCAATTACTACAGAAGAAAATCAGGTACACAGCAGAAAAGATTCATCAGAGTATGTTTCTAATAAAATTATAAATTCTTACATTATTAACTTTAAAGTGTGGATTAAGACTACTAGATGAACCTTCACTTGTAAATCAATATCAATTAAAAATAATCATGGTCAGACAACTAAACCAAGTCTGAATTGCTGAAAAAAGGGTTTGCCCTAGTGACAGATCATAGCTACAACCTCTCACACTATTGGGTGATGTTTACCATATGTCCCATGATTGATAGTCAGATTTAATGAGTTCTTACAAGCAATTAAATAATCAAGGGTTCCTGCTGTTACATAGCATAGCTTGATAGAACAGTGACAAATGAGAAAATATCTACAACCTAATCAAAGGGACATATTTCCTTGGGAACAAAATAATATTATCCACCAGTGCAATCAAAGGACAAAAGAACATAGAAAGGACAACAGCAGAATGAGATAAATTATGTCTTCTTTTCATTATTCTGACTGCACAGTTTCCATTTATTGAGTCCTATTAAATCAGAAAGAAAATTAAGCTTGTTAAATATGTTTAACTTATCACATGTTGTTGGATAGTGCATATATATATATATATATATATATATATATATATACACACACAAAATATTTAATTTTCCAAAACAAGACTATTGTTAAACATCATTGGCAGTGTAATGTATTATACTTCAGCTCTTCTATGAAAAACATATCAATAATAAAGACTCAAAGTCATGGCAAAAAGTTCAAGGCTGCCTTCAGTGGTTTTCCTCGACCTCAATGTAAAATGTTATTTTATTGGACCCCTTTGGTGTTCAGCCCAGGTAAATGTAACACAGTTTTGTTTTTGTCATTCATCTATAGGTGTAAAATTACAATAAAGAATTCATTGTCTTTGATGATTCTCTATATTAGTATTATTTCTCCACAGTAATTTCCTATAAGTTTCAAATGAATGTCTCTAATGTATACAGTATTTCATGGTACAATTTTATTTATTTTTCATACCATTTAGGAAATTAGAGAGCTCTTGTTTTATTAAATACTGAAGAACTATAGATTTTTATGTTCATAAATGACATACCATGTGGCCTATATCTTTTTCCCATAAAATTTGTTTTCCTAAAATTTAAGTAAATATGTAAAATAATAGGAATAATAATAAATGTTCATTATAAACTCTGTGATGGTATAATATATATGTTGTTTCATCTAAAAAAAAGAACCTTATCACAGGTATTACCATCCTTTTGGGCTAATTGAGTCATAGCTTTAAAGAGGGGTCAAGTAAAGCCTTCAATCTGTCAAGAGGCAGAGTTGGAATTTGAATCTTTGCACTTTTAATGTTGCTTGGCAGTCAAGACAAATATTCTGAAATTAGATATGCCTGATACTAAATCTGGCTTTTTCATTTACTAGGTGTTTGGCTTTGGGTAATTTATTTATACTCTATGATCCTCGGTTTCTTTAGCTAAGCAGGAGATAATATAAGGTGATTCACTTAATGTATGTAGAAAATTAGTTGGCCAGTCATTATTATTATTTACTAACTTATTCAAATGTGAAGTAGCTGCTTACTATAGGCCAGAATATATATATTCTGCCCTATAGGGTTCTGGCCTATAGGATTCTGGCAACCATCAGGATTTTCAATAGCTGATTGTTTCACGACTGCTTCAAGAGTGGATTACCACATCTTCCTCCCATTTTCTGTGGTGCTGAGGACAAAACTCAGGGCCTCAGAGAGAGCAGAGCTCTTCCAATTGAGCTAAATGCCAGCCAATATATGTATATATATATGTATGTGTTGTTATTATTATTGTTAGATGCTATTAAGTCAGGTCCAACTCATAGTGACCCTATGGTCACTATGGTTTCAATGTCTGATTGTTTTAGGATTGTTTTCAGGAGTGGACTGCCACATCTTTCTCACATTTTTGTGGTACTTGGGATCAAACCCCAGCCCATATATGTATGTACGTATGCATGTATGTGTGTGTGTGTGTGTGTGTGTGTGTGTGTGTATTTTTTCAGTAATTCTAGCCTTTGAGGAATTCATATGTTAAATGAAGACAATGCACAAGTAAACAGCAGGTTATCTTTCTGTATTGTTTGATTAGAATAGACATAATGCAATGTGAACAATAAAAATAAAACACCACACAAAAATGTTGGAAGACTGACAAATCTGTGTTGAGGGCAGGATTTTCAAGGTGTGACTGCTAGAAAAGCTGGATCTTGAAGAATCCATAAGCCTGAATCTGGCAAAAAGTGAAGTTAACATTGGCTCAAACAAAAGAAATTAATGAAGACATGAAGGTGAGTCGGAATGTGGTAAAATCAGGGAACCAAACTTCATTTAGTTTGACTGTAGCTAGGGTAACTCTCTAGGATGAATAAGATGAGGAAGTAACCAAGAAGAAAATTGTGTAGAAACATGTCAAAAGGTTTGTTCTTCTTTCTGAAGACCATGGGGAGCAATTAAGGAATGTTAAGCATTGAAGTAAAGAGGAAATCTACAATGGAGGTGTCCAAATGGAAGTTTCAGACAGTAAGTTAAGTTACAGATGGTAGTGACCCACATAAGTATAGTGGTAATAAGGATGGAGAAAAGAAACTAGATTCAAGGAAAAAAAAAAAAAGCTACCAGCT
Source organism: Pedetes capensis (assembly GCA_007922755.1). Taxonomy (NCBI): domain Eukaryota; kingdom Metazoa; phylum Chordata; class Mammalia; order Rodentia; family Pedetidae; genus Pedetes; species Pedetes capensis. Next base: position 17,245 of record VMDO01018132.1, read on the forward strand.
CCACCATATGAAGATTGGTTGGGGATGATGGAGAATAATGCAGAATTAAGGAAAACAGATGGTTCTTCAGAAAAAGGAGATCATTTATTCCACCTTGAAAATATTGAATTCATACAAAACAACCAGGTAATGTCAGACTGCAGGCAATTATAGGTATAGGTCTGCAGCTCTATAAAGAAGTCTCAGCAGGAGATATATTTTGAGGTCATAGGCATATATACATTAGTTGAACAGAAGAATAGATGAGATAATCAATAGAAAGTAGATCTGAGGAAAAAAGATAGAGAAAGATGGAAGTCCAACAAAATTTTAGTGTTATGTAAGGGAAAAGTTATATGGAAAGGCTAAGGAGTCAGGAGAGATAAAAGCAGAATCAAGAAATCCTCATTTTCCAAAGCCAGGCACCATGGCACACATCTGTCATCTCATTGACTCAGGAAGCTGAGCTAGGAAGATCACAAGTTTGAGACAGAGGTAACCTGTGCAACTTAGCAAGATTCTGTCTCAAAATAAAAAGTAAAAAACAGGACTGGGTTTGCAGTTCAATGGTAGAGGACTTCCCTAGAATACAAGAGGTCCTGGTTCAACATGAAACAAAAAACCAAACAGCAACAAAAATAAGGTTTGATTTTCCAGAAATTGGAACAATAATGAATTTCAAAAATAGAAAATGTTCAATACTATCACAAAACAGCAGAAGAAATAAGGAAGCTGAAGTTCTATGAGGAATATTGTATTCCCTTACTAACCATTTCAAATTCTGTTAGCTTCAACTGTCACTTGGGTATTTGACCATTTGTACCTGCCTTAGACCCTAGAAATAACCTATTTCTTGACTGCCTTGGCATTTCCTTATTGGCAATGAGTCATGGGACATCAGTACCTCTGATGGTCATTTGTGCACTATTAGAAGTATAGGAGAATTCAATGCTCCATGGAACAATTACATTTCACCAGTCTGGAAAAGGAGATTTGAGTATATTCTTTTTCCTTCCTCTTTTTGATAGGCTTTTGTGAGGCACCTCCTCCCTCTCAGGCCCAGATCCAGAGCAGGCACCTCAGACTTACATTCTAGGGACCCACGGGACTTGGGTGAGTGCAGAGACGGGGTTAGGAATGGCTTTGGGAAGCCAGCTGTAAACAAAACTTAAACTTTATTGTACAGACAAGACAGATGTTACAGCTCTAAGGGTATCACAGCTCTAGATCCTGCCTTTCAGGATGGCAGACTGCTCAACTCTACCTGCAGTGCTGGGTCTGGAGGCTTTTCAGATATCCTCTGTTGATTGAAGTCTCTTTGCTTGATTGCAGTCTTCTCCATCATCTCATCTCTCCACTTATCTCCGATGATCATCATCTCTTTCTCTGATATCACCAACATTCTTCGCAGGGATGGGGTTGGTCAACATCTGACAATGAGCTCTGCAATGGAATGGCTCTCAACAGGCAGACTGACCCTGATTATATACTTAAATTGACCAATCTGAAGCTGAGGCGTAATGTGAGGTGATTGGGGCTTGACCTATCAGGTGGCAACACATGGATGGGGCATAACTAATCAGAGGATAGATGCAAATTAGGTGAAACTGAGTGACCAATAGGGAGACACTGGGTGATCAGGTAGTAGCCCATCAGGTGTCAAGAAGTTCAGAGAGGGCAGTTGGATGCCAGAGCCATCTTGGTGGACTCAATGCCAAAAGGCCCAGCATGTGGGGTAGAGGTCATTGGGGGCCATCTTGCATTGGGAGATAGATCTTAGTTCTCCAGGCAGGTTAGACAGGCCTCAAGCCAGGCCTACTCTCATCACCTCTCTAGGCCTTGTCCCTACAGACTTTCCTGAAAACCAGTGATTTATGACCTCTCAGGAGATGGTGTCAGGAGACTGAGTAATCTGTGCCTGACAGGTAGAGAACATATCCTCTTACTGGCTCTCTTCCTATTTTACCATACCTACTATTTCCTTGATTCCTGCTCCTGAGACAGCATCCAGTAAGGAAAGATTAGCTCATGATCCTTTGCTTCAGGCATTGATTTCTGGGAAAATAGGCCTAAAATGAGTATTTAATAGTATTATAATAAAAATGTAGATATTTCATTTTATTTGAAATCACAAAATAAAGGTATTTTTTTCCTTCTTCTTAATCCAGCATTTGGGAACCTATAGTTAAAAACAGAAACTGATTAATAGATTGACATGATTCAAATAATTCAGGCTGCAATTAGAAAATAATAACAATAACAATAACAACAATAATAATAATTGAAAAACAAGCAACACTATTTAACCAAAAGACACTAAATGCCATAATTGAAGGGAATTCAAAGTAAAGATGCAAGATAAAGGGTAAAGTTGAAAAAGAATTAGGAGATCATTTGGGAATACTAAGAATGAAATTTCCTCAGAAATTAAAGATAGGTAGCTTAATCCAATCGACCTCACTGTGTAGCTCTCTACTAATGATCCTCAAAGTGTGGTATCCTGATGTACAGCATCACCATAACAGGGGATATGGATAGAAAATGAAGTTCTCAGATTCCTGCTCCAGACCTAGTGTAAATTCTGATGGAATAGCCCAGTAATGTGTATTTTAGCAAGATTTCCAGGGGATTCTGATGCACTAAAGATTGAGATGCACTACTCTATATGCCATGAAATTTCCTCTGAAGTTAAAGTTAGATAGCTCATAGTTAGATAGTTAGATAGTTCATCAAATATTTGATTTAAAAAAGGCAATCTAATTTATCTAAGGAAAAATGCACCTAAGTAATATTGGAAAGTGTACTATTGGATGCATAAAGAATGAAGAATAGATGCAGTTTTCTCTGACTTTTAAAATGTCTTAGACAAGGTTATACAGTAAACATTATTGATTATATTGAGTCAACATAGAATAGAGGGCAAAGTTTGGTCATATGTAGGAAACAAACACAAAAACAATGAACTCTCCATTTGGCACATGTTTTGAGTTTTCTACTTTGCTCCTCCTTTATATCAAAGTATTCATTTTGGACTACTTATTCTAGTTTAAATTGATGGATGCCTAAGGACTTAAAATATGTATAAAGATTTATTAATACCAAGGTTTTTCAAGCATTTTAAGCAAAGGAAGAAGACTTAATTCTGCTTTTTTTTTCCTGAAAATGAAAATTTAAGCTGGGCTTGGTGGTACACACCTATAACTCAGCACTTGGGAGGCTGAGGGAGGAGAATTGACAGGAGTTTGAGGCCAGCCTGGGCTATACAACAAGACCCTATCTCAAAAAAACAAAAACTAATGACAATAAAAAGAAAGAAAGGAATGAAGGAAGGAAGGAAGGAAAAACTTATCTAGAATACTAGTATTTAAAAATTAAATAAACAAAAGCAGAATTTTCTGTAGGATTCTACCTTTAACTATTAGTAAGGTCTCTTCTCATTAGGGACTTCTAAAATCAGCTTAATGGGCTGGGAATTAGCTCAGTTGGTAGAGTGATGCTCTGCAGTCTCTGAGGTCCAGAGTTCAATTCCCAACACCACAAAAATGGCAGAAAGATGTGGCAATCCACTTTCTAGGTAATCCCGGAAACAATCAGCCATTGAGATCCCTATAAGGGTCACTATGAATTGGACATGTTTCCACAGCACCTAACAAGGTTAACTTGATGCAAAATATTCTGGGCAGCCACAAAGTTTAATTCTGGGTAGCCTTGAAGCTAGAATTTCAGCAGGCTTTTGTGAGTTTTGTTTAGTATATATATTTTTTCAGTACTAGAGGATTGAACCCAGATCCTTCCACCTATTTGGCAAGTAGTCTACCTCTGAGCCACAGTCACATTTTTAGTTTTTATTTTCAGACAAGGTCTAAGTTGTGCAGGCTGCCTCTACCCTTAAGTCTGTGATCCTTCTACCTTGGCTTTCTGAGTCACTGAGATTTACAAGTGTGACACATAGCACCTGGATATTCAGTACCCTGTATTTCAATAATTTTAGGGAATATATTAAATCTTGAGTTTGATCAACATGCAAATTCTATAGCTTTTATCCTCACATAATTCAAATTCTATAAAATAGAGAAAACACTCTGAATGCTATGTCATTTGTGGTGGATAAATCACTATTAAATACCATGCTATGGCTGATTACAATATATGGTGCTCTAGGACTGGTTTTCAAATAACAGATTTATTTTTCATATAATTCATTGCCCTCTCCCACTCAACCAGACCTCTTAGAATACCAGCAGTAATAGAGAGAGTAATTGTTTTAGTGGATTGGGTGCATCTTAAGAGTTTCAGATGCTGTTTTACCATTCTGGAGTATAAAAATACTGTGAAAAGGCAAGGTAGCTGGGTCTTATATACCTAAAATGAAATATAAGGGCTCCAAACAGAAATCTAGGTGTTTCCAATGATGCAACTCAAAAAAGGAAATTAATTTAAACTATGAAATACCTGAAGAAAGATTTTTGGAAGAATTAATAATAGAAAGAAGACTACATAGTACAATCTTCTGAAGACATTTTCCATGTACATTTAGAGAAAAGTAATTCATGTAAAATAAGAGCAGTACAAAGAGATCAACAACCAGCACTAAAGTATTATTGTCTTTACTCAAGATAAATGAAAGGTAAAAATAATAAAGCTCGGTAGCATTAAAATCTTTGAATCTCTCAGAATCAATAAGTTCACAAAAATTACACACCTCATTAAATTCTACACAGATTGCAAAGCTAGCTATAATGTAAAAACAGGCAGACAGTCTGTCTCAATATTATTACAGGAAGGGTTGGTTAAATTAATAGCTTTGCATTGATTAAAAAATCTTGCATTTTGCATGTTCTTAACTTGGTTCCCACCACTACCTTTCAATAACAGAATGAGTCTTTAGAGAAATGTGGGTATATTGAACTACTAAAATTCAAAGGTAGGCAAAAGAAGATGTTTACAATATCCTATCATTGTTTCCTGTCATAAAATGCTATCTACCTAAGAAAAAAATCATGCTTGCTTCCATATATTCCTAGTGGTATTTTTAAGCTTAAAATCTCAAACTGCTAAAAACATAATTAGTTGGTAATGATAACTAAGCATAAAAATTGTTACTCCATCATAATTTTCCTAGCCAAGACATCATTTTATCCAGGTATTATAGTATCTGACATTGTATGTGATAATGCCACTGGGACTCTGTGCATCTGTAATCACCATACAGTAGGAAATGCTCTTTTACCAGAGAGCCAGTCCACTGAATTTTGTATATATTTATTTAGCTCATTTCCACTTTTGCTTATTTAACAAAATATGGTAGTTATGTGATTTACCTAGAAAGATTTTATTATGAATGTAGATTCTTATTTAATTTGCATGTTGATTTCTATTCAATCTAAGCCTAGGTGCTTTTTAAAAAAACACATACATAACACTTTATTAATTCAGTCTTCTTCTTCCCTTGGAGGTTATTGGTAAATAATTTACCTGATTATTGTCAAGGGTAGTGAAACACATATGTTTAATATGTTCACTTAAGTTCATTTACATCTGAACCGATTTTTTTTCAGTTGGAATTGATAACAAATGGTATGGGGATGATATTGTTATTAATAAAATTGATATTATTATTTAGTTCCTTTCCATGATCTCTTCAGTTAAATGTGTTGCTATGCCAAAATCCATTTGTAGGTTCTGAAGTAGCACTGAATTTTATTTTTATTTTGTCATTCTGTACATCTTTAGAATACCTTTATTTATATGATAAATTAATATATTATGTAATTTATATAAATATGCATTATTTATGTTGTATGATTGTGTTATATATATATTATATATATATATATACTTGCATATGTTAAGTATATACATATAATTAAACTCTTAATTGAAGTAGTTGAAAACACAACCCTGAAAGTGAAATATATTTCAATGAATGTACAATCTCTGCTGTTCATAGGGTTTTCAATGGCAGACTGATTTTTGGGATTGGGTTGCAGGGTCTGTCTCCCAAGCCTACAGCACCTGGTGTTCCCAGGCAGTCTCCCATCATCCAAGGTCTGACCCTGCTTAGCTTCCGAGATTTGATGGGATTGGATGCCACAGGGCTATAGCTGCAGGCTCCTCAAGGTAAAGTCCACCTTAATTAAAGGAACATAGTAAAACTCCATGGACCTCCATTTGCTGATGTGGTATGACTCAAAATGAGAAGCAACTGTAAACATTCATTAATAAGGCAGTCTCCCATCCAAGTACTAGCCAGGCCCAACCCTGCTTAGCTTCTGAGATCTGACAAGATCGGATGCCACAGGGCTATGGCTGCAGGCATCTAATTCTTAGTCAATAATAACATTCACTTCTGAAATATATGGTGAATATATATACATAAAGCGAGCTGGGATTTGGCTCAGTTGGTAGAGCGCTGGACTGCAGTCTCTGAGGTCCCCAGTTCAATTCCCAGTACCGCAAAAGTGGGAGAAGGACCTGGCAATCCACTCCCAAGGCAATCCCGAAACAGTCAGCCATTGAAAACCCTCTGAGGGTCGCTATGAGTCGGATACCGACTCAACGGCACCTAACAACAACAACAACATATATACATAAAACCATTAAATGATAATATATATTAGGTTTCACTATATTTAGAGACATTTATTGCAGCAGTGTCAGTAAACTGAAAACATAGAGAAGCTTTGAGGTTAGATTTTATATACAATTATATGTTTAAAGATATATTTTAGAAGCTATATTTTTTAAAGAAAAGAATTTTCAAAAAATTCAATTCCACAATGTCTACAAATTTATTCATAACCAGAGAGTAATATATCAAGATTTCATATTTGTTAATTTTGTAAAGAAACACATCATCCCGTTTTTTTCACTAAAGGAAAAAAATTGGTTTTATATGAGAAGATGACCTACAATGTGTGACCCTATTTCTTTATTGAGGTTATTTCTCATTCATTGCAGTGCTGTTGAGTTTCATGTTTTTGTTTAAATAACATTCACTCAAATTTATATGATGCTTGAGGATTATATAAGAATACTCATTATTACCACCAAATAACACATTTGAAGAGTTATAGTTTTGTTGGGTTTTCAGGTTCTCACTATGCATCCCAGGCTGGCTTGGAACTCTCTATCTTCCTGCTTCAGCCTTCCAAGTGCTGGAATTATAGGCATCACCATCAACTTGTAAATATTTGAATTTAATGACAATTATCATAAAGTACAAAGGTACATACTCTGTGGCACTTACAATAACAACATTTTTTCTACAATAATCAAATATCCCTAAAACAATCAAAAGAATGGACTGTCTCAGTAAAGAAAATTGGTCATGTAAAAAAGAACTACATGGAAATTTTAGAATCAAAAACTATATAAACAAGAAGCTCAAAAAAATAAAACTCAGTATAAGAACTAAATAGAAGAATGGAAAAACTAAAGGAAAGAACTGATAAGTTTTCAGGGAAAGCAATAGAAATTACCTAATTTTACCAATAAAGATAAAATAGGATACAGTGGCACTCATTTTCTGTCACACTTGCTTAAATAGTTACTTCCGTGAACTTCGTGTTGTTAGGTGCCCTCCAGTTGAGTCCAACACATAGTGACCCTATGTACAACAGAACAAAACACTCCACCAAAGTGCCATGCCTGGAACAATTGTCAGTGCTTCCCTGCTATTCATAGGGTTTTCAGTGATTGTTTGTTTTGGGAGTGGGTTGCTGCGTCCTTCTCCCTAGCGTGTAGCACCTGGTATTCCCAGGTGGCCTCCCATCCAAGGATTAACCACGACAACCCTGCTTAGCTTCTGAGATCAGGCAGGATTGGATGCCTGGGGGCTATGGCTGCAGACATAGAGTGAATTTAGTCTTTGAAAATATATATGATTAGTAGCTCCCTGAAGACATTTTTTTTCTGTAAGTTTTGTAAAAATAAGTAATGTACTCTCTTCCCCAAGACTCAAGAAACACAAATTGAGAGACTTAAACAATAGCAGGCCAGATATAACATTGAAATGGATTCATGATTTTGTGTTCTAGTCAAATGTCAGATATTAGCTATAGCACTTACCAAGTGCCTTCTTCCCTCTAGGATTGATGTCCCTCAGTAAGGATTTGAATGCTCCTCACAGATTCATCCAGGCCCCGTGGTGCACCTTTGAAAGTCCCAGAGACGTTGGAGGCTGAGGCAGGAGGATCGCAAGTTTGAGACCAGAGGCAGCCTGGGAAATTTAGGGAGAACCTGTATTAAAATAAAAAAGGCAATAGGGGTACAGCTTATTGGTAGAACACTTGCCCCCCATACATGAGGCCCTGAGTTCAACACCCCCAGTGCTAGGGGGAAAAAAACCTTATTACCAGTGGAAACCTTTATAAATCTCTGCATCTATTAGTCTTTCCAGACATCCAATTTTCTGTTTAGGAGACAATAATTTTGTATGCATATTTCCAAAAATGATTTTGTGTGAAATTTCCTGGTGCCCTTGAAATCACATCATTATTATAACTAGTCCATTTTCTTTCTTTTTTTTTTTTCTTTTAGTAATTTTGAGCACAAATTTAGGTGTGGTCAATAAACTTTGAAACAACAGCATAATCCTGAACAAAAGAAAATACAAGGGACAAATCTTTATTTCTTATTTCCCCCGGTGATGAGAATCAATGAAAGCCTACCAGTGTTAATAGAAGATTTGGAATTCACTTTTCAAAGAAAGATAGAAGTTATCATCACCAACATATGAATTAAGAGAGAATAGCAATATTTACTATTAATGTTAAGCATTTATTTTAAAGTATTGTACTAATTGATTTACATGAATGATCTCATTTAATCCTGAGAGTACCCCGGGGGCATCTGATTATTTACTTTTTCATGAAGAAACTTTGTGAAGTTAAAAACTTGCCAAAGAATATGCATCTGATAAGGACTTAAGTCCTAACAGAAAGTCAGGTCAGCTGATTTCAGAATCTGTACTCTTAGCAATAACTGATTTCTTTCTGAAGAAAGTGTACTTGAGCTGTGTGTGGTGGTACACGCCTGTAATCCCAGTGACTTGGGAGGAGAGGCAGGAGAGGCAGAGGCAGGAGGATCACAAGTTCAAGACCAGAGCCAGTCTGAGTAATTTAGTGAGACCCTGTCTCAAAAAGTGGGAGAAGAATGTGGTAATCCACTCCCGAGGCAATCCTGAAACAATCATCCATTGAACACCCTATGAGGGTTGCTATGAGTCAGACACAACTTGATGGCACCTAACAACAACAACAACAACAACAATAACAACATCTCAAAAAGTAAGAAAATGGGCTGGGGGTGCAGCTCAGTGGTCCAGCACTGGCAAAGCATGTAAGCACAAGGCCCTGGGTTCAATCCCCAATACCACAATAGAATAAATAAATAAATAAATAAATGATAAAGTGTTTTCAGTAAAATTTTGGCACCATCACAGTGAATATAGAGAGAGTTGTGGAATGGCTACCTAGGAAAATAGATCACCAAACTACTGGAAACTAGCCAAAACAGTGCTCGAGTACCATTGTAATTAATACAGTATTCAAAAACTCCACTTTTTTCCACCTTTTCTATCACTGACTCCACTTATATCATAATTCCTATGGCATAGAACAAATCCATTCATTGTACAACTAGAAAAATGCTTTAAAGCAAGAGGCCTCAGTACAAGAAACACATTTAATTAGACATACTTAAAAAAAAAGTGAATGGTAGGAGGCCTACTTTCCAGGGAGTCAATTGGACAAACAATGAGGTGCAAGGAATGGACAGAAAGATAGGGGGCTGTACACCACAGTGGGGAAAATAGAAGGAGAAAAGATGAGGCCAGATGTGCCCAAGATAAACTAAATGTGCTTTGCAATTGAGCTCAGGGCCAATCCAGAAAAAAACATGCCCGTTAGGAGAATCAAATACAAAGGCAAAGTCAGTCAGAACTACATGAGTGTTTTGGAACTTTTATTATAAAGATCTTGGGAATAGAGGTCTATTCTCTGGATGGTCATTCAGATATGAGCAACAAAACAACACTATGTAAACTTTAGCTATGCAGTCACTTGTGATTTATTTCAAAAAGCTTACCAGAGAATATTGTGATATTCTCTGTCTGGCTTTGCATTTACACCAGTCAGCAGGCCAAGGCTAAGGACCACTTAAGTGTTATTTAGAAATGAAATGGCTACTAGAAAGGGTATCGTTTTATGTTAAAGAGACACTAAGCCATTTTGACTAAGTTAGCTCTAGGGGCAAGAACAAATGAATACAAATGCAAGATAATATTCTGGCAGATGCAATACTTTCAGAGTCCTGTGAAAGGCCAATGAGAACACAGTGAGTTGTCAAATCCCTGTCATAAATGTATTTCTAATAGTATTCAAGTTGCCTGATAGTTGAATACATCAAGTGAAGGATAGCATCTTAGGGTCATAGAAAAGCCTATGAACTCCAATTTCTCAGCCCAAAGGAAAGTGAATACAGAAATTAAAAAGTCAAAGCAGTAACCTTAATCAAAATAAAGTTCAAACTTGCCTTGATAAAGACTGAGAATTCCGAACTGTGAATAGGATTGCCTCTACAAGCTAAAAAAATATATTCAAGAGACAGAGGTGAAAGAAGAAGGAAATAAAAGCAGAACTGATTACTAATATCAATGGTGCCAAGAAAAAGTACACACATTTTAAGAGTTGTTATCTATGTATTACTTTTCCAAGTTGAATTGAATTACAACATCAACATTCACTCAAAAGATGGCATTAATTAAATGAATGCTAGCAACACCATGTGATAGGCAGGATAGTCTAAGAGAAAGTTGGAAGCATGATTGTCCTTCAAGAAGTACAAAACCGTCTTAAAATGGTATTTGAAATTTGAGAATGCTGTGGAAGTACAACAGCCATGAGGTTTGAGTGTGCAATAGAACTTCCAACATTTGTTCCCATTCATAAGTTTGAGATGCATGATAATTTATGTGATGTGCACAGAGGAAGGTCTGGGAGGCCTCTTACAGTGACAAGTTCTGCCTCTTCTGCTATAGTATCTATTTTGAGCACTTCTTATACTTGTAGAAGTCAAAAGTGACTTTTTTATTGATATATATTGAGTATTACAATTCTCATGCAATTATTTCCTTTCTTAAAATGTGTATATATTTTTGGCACTATGAATTTTACTTACAAGTAGAGCAATAACATTTTAAGGAGGTAAGTATATGATAATATTGTTGGGCTGGGGTTTACCTCAGTTGGTTAGTACTGCTATGTACTTTCTGAGAACCCCAGTTCAATCCCCAGGCCCCCCAAAATTGGGAGAAGGATGCGGCAGTCCACTCTCAAAACAATCCCAAAACAATCAGCCTTTGAAGAACCTATAAAGGTCATTATGAGTAGGAACTGACTTGACAGGGCATAACAACAATAACAAACATGCTAAGATTAATTTCCAGTTCTTGAAGTTACATATTTAAAGTGTGAAGTATTCCTATTAGTCAGGATTCCCCACAAAGAGTGAGCTAATAGGATGGATGGGTAGACAGACAAACAGCTAGAAGGGATTTACTGAGGAAACTAACATGGTTGTGAGATCTAAGAGGTTCCAATGGTAAACAAGAGAACCAGAAAGCCAATATTATGCTTCAGAAGAAGTTCCAAGGCCTCAGAACCATGGACTGATAGTGTAACTTTTAATCCAAAGTTAAGTTGTTAAGTCAACTGATGATTATATTACTTTGACTGGTTTTCTTTAGGTTTTCATCAGTTCCAAGAAAGTAGGAGGTTATTGACATAGGTCCTAGAGTTCAAAATTGAAGAACATAGAATTCTTCGGTCTAAGAGTTGGAAAGAAGATGGAGAGAGGGAGGAAAGGGTGCAGAGAGAGAGAGAGAGAGACAGACAGAGAGAGAGAGAGAGAGAGACAGAGAGACAGAGAGAGAGAGAAAGAGTATAAATATATAAATTTGCTTTTCCTCTACCTTTTTTTTCTACCCAAACCCTCAGTGGATTGGATGGTACCTGTCTACATTAAGTAAGGACACATCATCCTTACTCAGTTAACTGAATCAAATGTCAATCTCTTTCAAAAACAGCCTCACAGACACACCTAGAAATCATGCTTTACCAGTTATCTGGATATCCCTTAATCTAGTCAAATTGGCACCTAAAATTAACCATCACAAGCCCCCCACCACCTTCATTTTGTCAATTTGACATCCATGAGTATTTCTTTAAACCCTACTTAATCTCTAAGTAAAGACAACATCAAGGTCATAGTTCTGTCTAATGTGATATCTTGTGTGGAACCAAAAATACACTAAATTTCTTTCCCAGGATAGGAAGTAAAGTCTTTAAGTGAAGTTTATGCTCATCATAATATCCCATAAAATAAAAATTATAAGGTAAAATGAATAATATTTAAATACTACCATAAACTCAATACATCTTATAGGAAAACAGAATAAGAAAAAAACATATTATATACATACATATACATATATATATATATATATATATATATATATATATATATATATATGTAGACTTATTCTTCACAAATAGGGAGACAATACAGAGAGCAATTTCAGCCCTCATTTCTATAAGTAGTTTCATGGTTGTAGCTGGTATTTACATTTTTCTACTATGAATTCTGTATTCTCTTTGCTTTCAAGAAGCATTGTAGCTGGTTGTGGTTTTTACCTGGTGAAGTGAACCACACTTTTAATTTTGAAGGGTCTGAAACATCCACAGTCCTGTCTGGGTTGTGTTGTGTTTTCACGTCAACCTTAAACACATGGCAGACTAATACAAAAAACTGACCTGTGGGATCTCTTGTATTGCAGATATACTCTTTCTTACCCACACTATAGAGTAGTAGTCTAATTGGCCCTTGAGAGTCCACTTCAATCACTCCAGCCAACACTCTAATTCCCTTCGTAGCCTGTTGACACAAAGACATGAGGAGACCAAAGGGGCTAGGTAGGAGTCTGAGCATCCAGTTCAGTGGAACAATTGTGCCTTTTGCTGGAAGTGTTTCTCCCTGTGAAACTAACTTTGAGGCCATCAGAGGATGAAGTTATAGGAAAAGGAAGCAAAAATGTTGCTAGTGGGTCACTAAGGACAATGACATGTGACCCATTTTTCCATCCTTGATTCCTGGCTATGGGAGAAGCAACACCATATATTGGACATGGATACAGAGTATATACAGCCTTCTGGAGTACCTTGCCTCAGCCCTACAAGGCACTGTAATCTAACAAATGCCATAAGGATATCTTTGAAAGGCTATTCCACTGTTCTGTTAAGCCAGCTGCTTCAGCATAGTGAGGAATATAGTAAGATCAATGAATTCCATGAGCATGACCTTGTTGCTATACTGTTTTGGATTTGAAGTGAGTTCAAGGACAGAAGCAATACTGTGTTCAACAGCGTGACAGTGAATAAGGTATTCTTTAAGTTCACAAATCATATTTTCAGCAGAAGTGTTATATGCAGAGAAGACATTCCATATACTGAGTGTGTGTCTAGTCCAATAAGCCCAAACACTGTCTTTAACATGATGGAAAGTGGTCCAATACAATGCACCTGCTATGAATTAAGTGGCTACTCACCTCAGGAAATGTTGCTATGTGAGGGTTCAGTATTGGTCCCTGCTGCTGGCAGATTGGGCACTCAATTGTAGTTATACCTGATTCAATCTTGGTAAGTAAAAGTCCATGTTGCTCAGTCCATGTACAACTTCAATCACTGCCACCAGAGCTATTTTGTTCATGAGGCCACATGATGATAACAATGTTACCTGGGAAAGGAATCTGATTATTATTCACCAAACAGATCATCCTAACCACTTAGTTATTAGAGTCTTTCTTTATAGATGTCATCCTTTGGTGAGCATACACTTTTGTTGTTGTTAGGTGCCCTCGAGTTGGGTCTGACTCATAGGGATCCTATGTACAAAAGAAGGAAACACTCCCTGATTCTGCACCAGGTACATGATCTTTTTTATGTTTGAACCCATTGTTTCAGCCACCATGTTTTTTGAGTGCCTTCTAACCTGAGGGCATATTTTCCAGCACTATATCTGACAGTGTGTCTCTGATACTCATAGAATTTTCAATGGCTAATGGGCTTGGGAATGAGTTAGCCATATCCTTTTCCCAATCTGTCTTAGTCTGGAAGCTCAGCTGAAACCTGTCCATCATGAGAGACTCTGTTGGTATCTGTAGTAACAGTGGCACAGCTTTCAGAATCACAGCAGCATGCAAGCCCCCAAAGTTCAGCAAACTGGCAGACATGTGGGGGAGCATGTACTAGGAACACAAATATTTTCACATTCTTTGTTCATTCAGTGAGATTCACATACATATTTCATCCCCAAATTTATTTTTCACAGTTTTAGATGCTGAGAAGTCCATATCAAGGCATTGGGATGGTCTAGGTCTGGTGAAGGACTTGTGTTGGATCCTGACATAGTGGAAGAGTAGAAGGGAAAAAAATGGCCTAAATTGCTTCCTGCAGCCCTTTTCTAAAGACACTAATCCCATTCGTGAGGGCAGATATCTCACAACTCACTCATCATCTAAACATCCGCTTCTTAATATTACCACATTGAGGTTTAAGTTTCAACTGAAATTTGTAGGAGACTATGCCTTCTCATTTTTCTATGTTTTCTTTCTTTCTATCATAAACTAGAATACACAGATTCCTTTTCAATTCTTCTTTGTTGTTTAGTTGCCATATCCAGTCAATTACTTGAAACTCACTTTTCCACTGCAAGAGTTCCTGTTTTTATTGCTGTATATAGAGGCCCATTTCCCTGTTTTTCATGACCTTTACCCATATGAACACATCCCTTTAATCATCCATTCAATATTTATTGGGACCTACCTCTTGCTTGAAGCCATGGTAGAAGTATCATGATAAAAAATTAGATGTGTTCTCTTCTTCATGATGTTTATATGTTGTGTTTAAGAGTTTCAAGTATTCAAGTCATAATAAGTACAATGGAGAGGAAGAACCAAGTATAACAGAAGTATGTTCTATTCTTAGAATATTAGGATTCCTAGGAGAATTCTTTCAAAAATTACAATCAGAATGATATAGTAGGTGTAAATTAGCCAGAGAAAATGAAAAGACCTGGATATAAAAATGTGAAAAAGAGTAACAAACTGAAAATTCATTTGTCATTCATGTCAAAATGAAACACTCTAAAAGAAATTTACTTACAAAAAAATTAAATGGCAATTCTTTCCCTAGAGATGTGTGTGTATTTCCTTCAAGAAAAATAAGTTCTTCAGACTATATACACATATTTAAATATATATAGTTTAAAGTATAAAATATAATATTATATCTATATCTATATCTATCTATCTTTCTATCTCTCTCTATATATATATCTGCATTGAAAACCCTATGAACAGCAGAGAAGCACTGACAATAGTGTTTCCCCTGTTGTACAGAGGGTCGCTATGAGTCAGATATACATATATATATATATCTATATATATCTATATATATAGATATCTCATAGGTCATTTTTAAAGAAGCTGAATACTACTGAGTTTAACATAGTCAGGATATTTATATGTAGAAAGAATTTTGGAGGAAAATGAATGCAAATTATCTGCTTTCAGGGACAACTAAGAACCATATGGAAAATAGAGTGTAACTATGACAAAGTCCTTCCTGTGTTTGTCGAGGAGTAAGAGGGCAGCACCATATGCTATCATGTACATTAGCCCAGGAGGGCAGTGCCATGTGTTTGCACATATGTCACTCTTCTTGGCCTTCTATATAAGGCATTGTCCCAAGGGGTGTGCCGAATGGGAAAGAGAAAGCAGCCTCAAGACGAATATGAGGATGTGGTGTGTTTCCCCTTTTGACAGATTTTGTTAGGCCATCACTTCAGTTTGCAAGTACCCAGAACAGCTGTTTTACCTTGGGGCAAAGGCTTTTGTGATACCACAAAATCTCCTCAGTAAGTGAGACTCCAGAGTGAAAGCAATGTGCCCTTTGAGGGGACTGTTCCCTTATAGTACAAGAAGTAGTAATTATCATATGAGAAATACAGATTTTATACTCACTTCTGTCGCACTAAGTTCTGATAAAAGAGATAAATATTTATTTATACATAACTAATCATTTATATTGCCTGCAGCGGTAGCCCAGTGGCATCCGATCCCATCAGATCTCTGAAGCTAAGCAGGGTCGGACCTGGTTAGTACCTGGATGGGAGACCGCCTGGGAACACCAGAAGCTGTAGGCTTGGGAGAAGGACCTGGCAACCCCCTCCCAAAAATCAATCTGCCACTGAAAACCCTATGAACAGCAGAGAAGCACTGACAATAGTGTTTCCCCTGTGGTACAGAGGGTCGCTATGAGTCGGATACCGACTCGACGGCACCTAACAACAACAACAATCATTCATATGAAATAGATACAGAAAAAATAAGAAATTTAAAGAACTCTATTGATCAACTTTCTTTATTATAATTTAGTGGTTACATACTGATATTGTTTCAAGATAAAAGTTGATTACTGATCCCTTGGGTACATATCAAAGCTGAACATATGTGATAGCCCCAGCCAGAATTATGTCCTGTTATCTCAAAAGTGGCAAAAATGAAGGAAATGATTTACAGACTCAATCATAAACACATGAACAAAGTAACTATGAATCACAGATTCTATAAAGCCTGTAGAAATGTAACATGGTTTTATTACCTAGAGAATGGACATCAGGAATGGGAGAGGGCATATCCTAGAGTCCATCTCAAAATTCTGTCTTAGGTATATCTCGGCTAAGATACTGTTCTCTTGGATGTAGTCCTTCTGTAGAACTTTATAAATATATGAATTTATCTGTATATAATATTTTTGGTTCTTTATAGAAATAATTTACTCAAACATATTTGAATAATTAATAAAATTCTACCTATGTTTATATTATGTCAGCAACCATGGCAACCTGGCACGTGATCTAGTCTAATCTCAGAAGCTAAGCAGGTTCAGCATGGTTAATCCTTGGATGGGAGACTGCCTGGGAATAGCAGGTGCTGTAGGCTAGAGAGAAGGACCTGGCAGCTGACTCCTGAAACAATCCACCATTGTAAACCCTATAAATAGCAGAGAAGCACTGACATTGTGCTAGGTGTGGCAAAGTGTCAGAGAGTTTTCATCTGTTGAACACAGAATTGCTATGAGTTAGGTGCAGCTGGATGGCACCTAATAACAACAACATTTATATTTACCAACTTATGTATGTGGAAAAAATGTTAAAACGTTCATAAATCTAACTCCTACTCTTCCAACTAATGAAATATAATTATTTAAAGTTACTTTTCCAATGCTTTCTTTCACATTGCTACTTCCTACAGAAAGATAAAAGATAAACCAAGAATAAAGTTAATAGTTGTGCTCAATAATTAAATTTAACTTTCCTCTCACAAGAGAAAAAGTTGATTCTCAAAGTTATATATTTTTCTATTTTATTTTAAGACAAAAATAATTTGAGGTACACATGTAAAAGAATCTTTAATTGTTAGAAAACGCGGAGGTAATATATCAGGGTTTTTTTACAAGAAAAATGCAGGCAGGATGCAGGCAAGTCATGTACAACTCAGAGCTACCCTCACAGGGTTTTCAATGGCTGATTATTTTGGGATTGCCTCAGGAGTGGATTGCCACATCCTTCTCCCATTTTTGTGGTACTGGGATTTGAACCTGGGATCTCAGAGACTACAGAGCAGTGCTCTGCCAACTGAGCTAAATCCCAGCCAATAGCTGGTGTTATTTCTTATTGTACAGATGTGAAATAAGCCTCTCAGGAAGGTGTAATAACTATTCCACACAGCTAGTAAGTAGGTAATGCCAAGATATAAACCAAGATCCATTTGACTCCCAAACTGAGACTTACTTTATCACCACATGACATGTCATATGTTAGTGATACCAGAGGCAGGGCAAAAGCCCAATCTCCTGGGAATTCCAAGGCACTAGGCTCAGCCACTCATCTCAGAAAGCCAACCAAGTAGATGAGCAATAGTGAAGGCAGGAGAAGGGCTTTATTATCAGCATGATCACACTGGGAAGAACAGATGTCTAATGACCTAATGTCTATCTTCCAAGTGCTTACAGCAATCTCAGTGTTTCATAGGACAGAGAAAGAAAAGGAAGAATTGGGGGCTTCTCCTTCAGTGGTTCTGGCAGTCTTGGTCTGGTTGTTCACCTTGGGCCATTATCTCAGGATTATATATGGAGAGCTATGTTGGTACCAGGAAGGTTTCTGATGTTTAGGTGGTAGTTTTGGTCATGTATCCTGACATTCATCAATCAGACCTGTTGTTCCTAGGATCCAAGGTAACCACAGAGGAGAAAGATTCAGGAGAACTCAAAAGAAAAGGAAACAAAATAAGATGGAATCAGAAAAAAAATGGAGCTAGCTAGATCTGTGACTGAGTCCTTCTTCATTGAGTTAATGAATTAATATTTCCCCCTTTGCTCTCCCAAGCAGACAAATGGACTGTTCTGAAATGTGTTCCAGAAGTTTCCTCAGAAGGCCCTATGTATTGAGCCCTAGCTAACCATAACCATGGTGTGGAGATCAGGCTGTGCGTTTTTCTAAGTTATTCTATATTGTATAGAATGGTAGCTTGTGCCTTGCCTTGAGTGAGACAGTTTTACAAAACGGTTTCCTCCATTTTAAGTACCAATGTTGAGGCAGAATGACTACAGATCTTGTTTCTGCAAGTTAACAACCACTATCTGTCCAAACAATGAGGCATATATAAATAACATTTATATAAATAAAATATTACTACCCATGACCTTATCAAATTATATCAGGAATACACAGACTCAATGGGCATATAAAACCACATCAGTAAAACAAGGCTCAGGAATTTATTTAACACACTAAATCAGTTAATGAAGCTACCCCCTCACTTGGATCATGTGAAAGGAGGAGCACCTAACACTGGGGTAAAGCAAAACCCACCAACCCATTATCAGACCATCCAGTGCCTGTATCATGAGATAGACAGATGAGGAGCTCCTGAATTTGTCCCCAGGGCAGCTCAGCCTGATACCATGCTTGATGTAAGGCACTCAGGTTGCCATTCATCTGACCCAGCTCCGTACCTTGAACCAACTCTGTGCCTTAAAACGGCTCCATGACTGGGTTTGTTACACTAACATCTATCTAATGCCTTGCAGTGACTCTGTCTCTGTTTCAGCTCTCTGTTCTGGCCATCCATTAGGCTTCTTTAGAGTCTTCAGCCTCTTTGATGTTTTTGTAGCCATTCTGTGTGTGTGTGTGTGTGTGTGTGTGTGTGTGTGTGTGTGTGTGTCCTGATCAAAAGATAGGGTGAATGCTTAAATTTTAAAAAATTATTATACTAAAAGATTCTCTAACATTAATCCCCCACAAGATGCTCCCCATGGCTTTGAACACACTTATTCCGTCATTCTTGCCACTTTCTCAAGCAGTTCTGGAAGACCTTTTCTGTATCTTTAGTTGTGCTCTTGTGGTTGCCTTGATGCCATGAATAGATTCAAAACATTTACTTCTCATGGTCATTTTGACTTTGGGGAAGAACCAGAAGCCTCATGGTACCAGATCTGGTGAATAATATGAATGAGGACACACTATAACCTTTTTATTTGACAGAAATTGCCATACCAGAAGTGATATGTGATATGTAGTATTGTCATGATGGAAGATGAAACTACAGACATTAATGAAAGAAGACTTCCAGAATGGCTTCAGAAACTGGCAAGAATGATGGGATAAGTGTGTTTGAAGCCAGGCAAAGCATTTTGAGGGGGATTAATGGTAATGTGCCTTTTACTGTAATATTTTTAATTTAAACATTCATTGTTTTTTCTGATCACAACTCATAATTGTGTGAAATGTAATGTGTCATCTGAGAGTCAATATTAATAATTAAGACTGGAATAAAAGATATTGTTTGCCAATATCTGTAACTACCAAGTGAAATCTGTCATTCTTGGTGAATTAAAGTCAGTGTTATTGACATAACCTGTGAATTTACTGTTATTCAATAGATTTTGGCACTGTGGAAAGATCCAACTGTGTCTATGTTTTTGACATAGCTTGCTCATGACACATGGCCATACTAATAACCAATTTTGTGTTTTTTCTCCTTCCCTTTTCACTCACAATGTCCTTTACTTCTGTTGACCTACAATAATTTCCAAAATAGAAGACCTACATGCAAGCTTAATCTCAGGTTCTATTCTCTTATATTTTTTTCTCTTTCCTTTTTCACTCCCCAGTTTCCTTCCAGTATCTTTCAAATTATTAGGCACCAAATTAACCACCTGCACTTGAATTCTTGTTTCTGAGTCTGTTTCTGGTGAAACTCTAAGTAAAATAAGTAGTTGCATTTTTTATTTAGAAACTCCTTTTCTTCCATTTGTCTTCCTCCAATCTTCTTTGTAAAATGGGCTTATGTTCTCTCCATGTTCCCCTTTTATCATGATCTGCACATGTAAATGGATTCATCCAATTTACTCTAGAAAATGAATTACTGAATACAGGTCCCAGGATGCACTCAGTAAAAATTTTAGCTATTTCTTATACTTCAGTTAAAAGCTTTTTAAATATTAGTCATGAGACCAAATATATTGAATGATCAATAATCTGTCCTTGTGAAAAACTCTATGTGGCTATAGAAAATATTAATTTATATCCAAATAGCTCTCACCAGCAAACATATATGTATACCATAATTGTTGAATTAAAAAATTCATAAACTCAGAATTTTGTAAAACATAGTCAGGGCTACATAATTATGTTTTGTTCAACAATAGACCATGTATGTAATGCTGGTTTCATAAGATATCATAGCTGGTGATATTGTAGCTGCCATAGTTTGTATAAGAACACTCTATAATGCTTGCATGATGACAAAATCATATAACAATGCTTTTCTCAAACTTGTCCTCATGTTAAATTGGTGCATGACTGTATATTGTTTTCTTAAGAATTAGTATATTTTCTTAGATAACATGGTAATTTCATTCTGAATGATTGAAATTTTCCTTAGATATAATTAGTTTCTTTATGGCATATGGTCAACTATGTACGATCACATTATTTTTGAAAATGGAAATAAAAGGTTTTGGGAAAAGGAAAACAAGTCAGATGTGCAAAACAAAGTCCTTAATATACTAAATATGATTAAATAGCAAATTTTAAAAAGGCCATCACAAATCACATTAAGAAACTCAGATGGCCAATCTGATGCCATATTTTATACACTGTGTCACAGATCAAATGCTAATGGTAAACACAGCATTAGCATCACTGTTGGCAATAATATAAAAACACGGAAGAAGCTGTTAGATCACACAGGCTGTGCAGTTCTCCTACTGCAGTGTGACATGCTCATGGATCACAGTGCCAGAGTAAATGAGAAATCACGCCAGACAAATATCAGAACATCCAGTTCTTAAAATACCTATCAGAGTTTAGTAAATAAAAATAATATTTTGATAGTTTACTGAAAGTAAAAAGCTATGAAAATCCCTCACTAATTTATATCTGGCCTCTCAATACATCAAATGGAAATCAATTTTTAAAGTTTGAATTTGATGTTAGACTTTAAAAAGATATATGATACAAGTGTTTGGAAAATAAGTACAAAAGAGGAAAGGAGGAATTAAAATGCTTTGATGATCAATAGGTTCAAAACTTAAAGTAATTTACTGTGGCAAATGCAAGTTTTTATAAAATTAAGCAAACACTTGGCAAATTTCAGAACATTTTATACATTCTTGCTCTGTCAAAGGAAAGAAATACTACAGAGGGAACAATACTGTCTGAATAGTTTCCCAGCCTGTCCATTTCCTTCTTTCCTTCTTTCTTTCCTTCCTTCCTTCCTTCATCTTTCTTTCTCTTTCTTTCTTTCTTTCTTTCTTTCTTTCTTTCTTTCTTTCTTTCTTCTTTCTCTTTCTTTCTTTCCATTCTACTTATAAACTATCAATCTTTTTTTTAGTTCTCAATATAAAAATTGATTAATGTATAAAGTCATAGGAAAAGAAGTAAATTACTTGGAATCCCACCACTCAGTTTATTAATCTAATTTGTGAGTGATCAGTCTTCTAGAACACTTACTGTATATACACAAATGCCTCCATATACAATCTTAAGTGGCGTCTCTATTTCCAAAGTTCTCATATGTAATAGGATCAATGTTAGTACTATTTTAGTTCAATTTATCTATTTATACCTTCCATTATCATATTGTTTTATTTAGCTTTATGCAATTTAATATCTAAAAAACAAGCTTCCACTTAATATTTACTTCTGATTTAAACCATTTTGTAAGCATCACTACTTTTGACATAATGAGAAGCAATGTAATCACTAGTCTAAAATAATTATTTGAATTTCTAATATGACTCTATCTGTAGTTTATTAATTTGCATACAATACATGCTTCCTAAGACTACGTGCCTGTTGAAAAAGGAAAGGAGGAAGTAGAATTGTCCCTGTTTGCATATGATAGTATTCTATACATAGAAAAACCTAAAGACTTCATTTAAAAAAATTATTAAAACTGGTAAACTCAGTAAAGCTGCAGCATACAAGATCAACATAAGAAATAGCATATTTAAATATCAAAAACAAACTTGCTGAGAGAAAAATCATGAAAGCAATCTCATATACAATAGCCGCAAAAAATAAAAAACAAATAGAAATAAATTTAGCCAAGGGAATGAAAAACATCTATAATAAAAATCACAAAACACTGGTGAAAGAAATTGAAGACACACACAAAATGAAAAGATACCCTATGTTTACAAACTGAATTAATATTGTTCAGTTGTCCATATTACATTGTTTAGTTATCCATATTTGCAGATTCGATGAAATCCCCATCAAAATACCAATGATATTTTTTTTAAAAACTAGGAAAAAATTCTAAAATTGATATAGAAGCACAAAAGATCTTGAATGGCCAAAGTAATCTTGAACAAGTACAATAAAACTGGAGGAATCACCATAACTGATTTCAAGACATACTGTAGAACTATAATAACCAAAACAGCAGCACAATACTGGTATAAGCACAGACACATAAGACCAGTGAAACATAAGAGAAAACCCAGAAATAAATCCATGATTCTGTAGACAATTGATTCTTGGCAAATGTAGCAACAATGTACCCTAGAACCAGGACAGCATCTTCAATAAATGGTGCTGAGAAAACTGGATATACATATATAGAAGACTGAAACTTGACCTCTGTTGCTCACCATAAACAAAAAATAAACTCAAAGTATACCATAAGACCTGAAATACGAGACTACTAAAAGAAACAGAGTAGAAATGCTTTAGGACATTGGATTGGTTTAGGATTTTTTTTAAATAAAATCTCAAAGGCAGAGGTGACAGAAGCAAAACAAAACAAGAAAAGACTAATTACATCAAACTAAGAAGTCTCAGCACAGCAAAGAAATCAATCAATAGACCAAAGAGACAACCTATAGCCAGGTGCAGTGACATATGCCTACAATCCTAGCAACTCAGAAGTGAGTTTTAG
Source organism: Pedetes capensis (assembly GCA_007922755.1). NCBI lineage: Eukaryota > Metazoa > Chordata > Mammalia > Rodentia > Pedetidae > Pedetes > Pedetes capensis. The sequence continues at coordinate 40,793 of VMDO01018132.1, forward strand.
TAGGATTGCAGGTTTCAGGCAAGAGGCAGCTTGTGTAATGTAGCAAGACCCTGTCTCAAGATAAAATATTAAAAAGGAGCATAGATAAAGCAGAAAAATGGGATGCAACTTAGTGGCAGGGTATTTGTAATGTATGCATTCGGCCTGGAGGTCAGCCCCTATTACTGTGAGAGAGAGAGAGACTGAGAGAAAGGGGGGGGGGAGAGGCAACCTATATAGCAGGAGAAAATATTTGGAAACTATTAATCTAACACAACAAGATTAAAATCCAGAATACATAAGAAACTATACAAGAACAAAAAATCCAAACATTCAATTTAAAAATGCACAAGTAATCTGAGTAAAGTTTCTTAAAATAAAAAATACAAATGGCCAACAAATATTTGGAAAAAATGCTCAATATCCTTAGGCATCTGGGAAATGCAAATCAAAATAATGAGACATCATTTTACCATAGTTAGAAAGGCCATTATCAAAAAAAGAAAAATTAAATAAATGCTGGCTAGGATGTGGTGAAAAGGAAACTCTTACACATCATTAGTTGAAATATAAGTCAGCAGATTCATTACAGAAAACAAAATGGAAATTCTTTCAAAGAACTAAGATAGAACTACTGTATGGTCCAGCTATCCCACTTCTGGGTATATAACCAAAGGAAATTAAATCAGTATGTCAAAGAAATACTTGTACTTCCATGTTTATTGTGATAATATCCATAATAGCCAATGTATGGAATCAATCTATATACTCAAGGATATATGAATGATAATGAAAATGTGGTATATATACACAGTAGAATATTATTCAGTCGTAAAGAATTTCTAGTTTGAAGCAAAATGGATGGATTTGCAGGATATTGTATTAAGTGAAATAAGCCAGACACAGAAAGACAAATATCTCATGTTTCATCTTATTTTAGAAGCTAAAAAATACTCAATCTGAATGTAGAATAGTAGTTTCTAGAAGTTGGAAAGGCAGAAGGGAAGAAGCATAAAAAGAGGTGGTCTTTTTTTATTAAATTGCCATATTTTGATTAAATAGTCCTAGACATTTATTTATATGTGAAAAGTGAAAACAAAAGGTGGTCAGTCAGAGATGTTTGTAGAATGTTGTGTGGAGGGAATGTTTTGGTGAAATCAAAACCCCAGTTGAGACTTTAAAGAAGTATGTATTTTTAGAGTAACATAGTATCATATGATGACTAGATCCTGAAGCTCAGTATCCAAGACTCTCGGTCTCCCGGACCTACTCCTCTCTGAGTGCATGTATTTTTTAACTCTTTCCCTTTGCAGGTGAGTTTTCTCTATTTGCTGATCCATGTGGTGACACAACATGTCTGCCTTGAGTTTCTAGGTTCACTTATGACCATTTCCACTTTCTAGAGAAAACCTGATCTTTTGTTTGTCCCAATGAATATCCTTCTTGAATGATATCTTTTATGTCGTGCCACAACTCTTCTGGTCTCCTGTCATTTGTGTCTAATGCATTAAACCTATTTTTGAGGTGGTCTCTGAACTCAGGTGGGATATACTCAAGGTCATACCGTGGCTCTTGTATACTTGTTCTAATTTTCTTCAGCTTCAGTTTGAAATTGCATATGAGAAGTTGATGGTCTGATCCACAGTCAGCACCTGGTCTTGTTTTGACATTTTGTACAGAGCTTTTCCATCGTCTCTTTGCACATAGGTAGTCAATTTGATTCCGGTATGTTCCATCTGGTGAAGTCCATGTGTACAGTCTCCGTTTATGATGTTGAAAAAATGTATTTGCAATGAAAAGGTCACTGGTCCGACAAAATTCTATCATGTGATCTCCAGCTTCATTTCTGTCACCAAGACCATATTTTCCAACTACTGGGCCGTCTTCTTTGTTTCCCACCTTTGCATTCCAGTCACCAGTGATTATCAGTATATCTTGATTGCATGTTTGATCTATTTCAGATTGCAGAAGCTGATAGAAGTCTTCCCTTTCTTCATTTGTGGCCTTGGTGGTGGTTGCATGAATTTGAATAATAGTCATATTAACTGGCCTTCCTTGTAGGCGTATGGATATTATTCTATCACTGACAACATTGTATTTCATGACAGATCTTGAAATGTCTTTTTTGATGATGAATGCAACCCCATTTCTCTTTAGTTTATCATTCCCAGCATAGTAGACCATATGACTGTCTGACTCAAAATGGCCTATGCCA
>VMDO01018133.1:0-42986 GCA_007922755.1 Pedetes capensis
CTAGCACAATATAATATCGTGTTTGCACAGTGTTTTTTTAACTTCATATAAATGGACTAATATGGTATAAAGACTTCTGGATTGGACTTCTTTCAATTAACATAATACAAACATGAGATAGATAGATAGATAGATAGATAGATAGATAGATAGATAGATAATTTTGTATCAGTAATTTCTTTTTATTAGTAAGTTTAGTATTATGCTATTTTGTAGACAAATCATAATTTATTTATTCTTTATTTCACTGGTGGACATTTCTATTTCTTCCAGTTTGGTATTTTGAAGTTTCTATGAAAAATTTTATAGATGTCTTTTGAGAACATATGTTTTTATTAATCTTACATAGATACCTAGTGCTGAAATGATTTGATGATAGAATAAATGTTTGATTTTATAAGACATTGACAAATAGTTTTCCAAAATAATTATATCATTTTATTCTACCAGCAGAAATTGATGAGAACTTCAGCAATTTCTGTGTGCTTGTACTCTTTAACAATACTCTTTTGATTTTATCAGCACTGCTAAGTATGATATCTTATTATATTTTAAGTTTACATTTTTAGATGGTATTATGAGGAGCACCTTTCTATGTATTTAGTGGCCATGTGTATCTTTGTCCTTTATAAAATATTTTAAGTATATTGCTCCTTTTATTCAATTGTGGCTTTTTATTTAAATTTTGAAAATTAATTTTACATTTTGTCAATAGGAATATATTAGGACATATAACTATGGCATTATTTCTTAGTCTATTATATGCCTGATATTATTGGTTTTGGTTATTCAAATTATATCTATTTCCTATTTGATAATACCATTCTCTTTCAGATCAGTGAAATCATTGGCCATTTAAGAATTATATATATATGTTTTGTATAATGATTATGGTTTTACCTTACATGATTATGGGTTTACCTTATAAGTTCTATAATACAAGGTTAATTGATATTTGTATGGTGTAAGATAGGGTTTGAGAGGTTTTTTGATATAAAGATATTAAGTTTTCCTATTATTATCTGTTTAAATGAGTTTCATTTCTATGTACGTTGACTTGGCACTTTTGCTGTAATTAAATACTCTTATGCATCACTATCCAGAATTTTCCATGCCATTTTTGCATCTGCCTGATCTTTTGGTAAAACCCCCTAAGTTGTTAATGGCCTAAGGAGGCCTAAGGAGGCCTAAGGAGGCCATTAGATGAACTATTTGTTTCTTCTATATGTATTCTTCATGTTGAGGATTGTTATTTTCAAAATAATTCTTCCTATTTGAATTGTTATATTTATTAAAGTCCGGTCAACTTCATAAAAAACCACTTGAGTTTTGTGGTAACTATATTGAGTGTATATAGGTCATTAGGAATAATAAATATTGACTCTACCAATAGAGTATTTCTCCATTGATCACGTATTTTTAAATAAATTTATTTTTCTACTATCTTGAAATTCGAGTTTATATATGTAGTTATATTTATTTCTGGGTATTTCATGTTTCATATAACTACTTTTTCTTTCTCTCTCTCTCTCTCTCTCTCTCTCTCTCTCTCTCTCTTTTTTTTTTCGTTTTTGGCACTAGATATTGGAACCTAGAGTATTGTGCACACTTTTGCTCTACCCTGGTACTTTTTCGTACTCATTTATTTTATCATGAGACCGAGTTTTGCTAGGTTATTCAGGCTGCCTCTGCCCTCAAACCTGCTATCTTTCTGTCTCCACCTCCCAATTATAGGTGGGAGCCATGGTGCCCAGCTCTAAAACCACCTTAAATGCATTTTTAAATTATATGTTCAAAGTATTTATTGCTAATATGCAGAAGGAGCATTTATTTCTAAATTTTAAACATATATCCTTACATAGTTCCTTATATATTCCTTAGTAGGTCTATTTTTCTTTTTAATCAGTAGATACTTCAAAGTATATGTTATGAGGCCTATGAAGAAAAATTGGTTTACTTTTAATTCTTTAATCTTCATGGTGTTATTTTTATAAATACCTTATTGCACTGACTATTTAATACAAATCAGAAAGCACTAGCCCTGATTTGTCTCCAGTCTAAGGTGAAAATATTTCAATGTTTTCACATTAAGAATGTTTTTAATTAAGTTATTTGGGTGAATAAATGCAGCTTGTAAGTTTGAGAACATGCTTTTCTTTCTGTTCCCACTTTTCTGGAAAGTTATTTTTACAAGTAACATCAGTGGTTGCAGTGGTATAACTAGTAGCAGCAGCAGAAGCAGCAACAGTGTAAGTATGTTTTAACTTCTGTTAAAAGCTTTTTTCATACCTTTTGAAATGATATAGAACCACCTTCACTATTGGTGAATAATAATTTAAAGTCGATTGTGGCTGTTGAATACTTTTCAATGTAAACCCTTTATCTTCATAATCTCTTTTAACATTAGATTTGCATACTGGTGTTCGGATTAAATTTTTCTTAAACTCCCTCTTTTGCAGTAGGAAGTTCCAAATTCCAATGACTGTCCTGAGACAATTATATGACCAACAATTATATGACCAATTATATGACCATCCAGTTGGTCAATAAGGAATGCCCTTGGCCTTATTCATTTTTGTACTGCTATAAATAGATTAGGAACATCATGCATATTTTTTATAGATTTATTTCTATTTTATATTTAATAAAATAAACAATTTAATATTTGGAACATTCTTAGAAGATACTTTTACTTTGCCTTTTCATTGGTAGTCTGTTAAAAAATCCTTATCTGTTTCTATCATGGGATTAATTATGCATTTTATGTTTAGACAAGTAGCAGCTATGTTCAACTAACAAGGAATTCTTACATTTTGAAAGTCTTAAAAAAGAAATTTTATGAGTCATAAAAAGATATTTACAGTTAGATTCTTCCAAGAATTTGGTGGGAAAAAAACCCTCTAAATGATAATTACTTTCTGTGCCTGAATTGAAGTAAAATGTACTACATGTGAACTAATAAATTATTGGGAAACATACATAGTCTTTAAAAATGTATTAACCAACTATACAACTCTATTGATTCTCACATAAGTATCTCACAAAAGTATTTGTATTTCTTCAAGTAGCTCTCAAAATAAGATACTGTGAAAAATTCAGTTTCCTCAATATCATATTATAAATGAGATCATTTTGTTTCCAGGATCCAAAATTTAGTTATTTTGAGGCAATTGTTGTGTAATTGGTGAAGGGAAGCCTAAATCAATGTCAGTGTGAGTTTTTAGAAACTAAACTTTTTGGAAAGTAAACTAAACTAAATTTCTGGTTGATGTGATTCCTTGTTTTAAAAATAAACACTTATCAGTTAGATAGTAGTTAATACTGAGAGAGCTCCAAGTATATTTTTCAGTTTTCTACATAAGCTTTCAGACTTTCTTTTAACCAAGAGAGGCAAATGTTCTTTGTTTATGTGCAAGTGGCAGTTAGGCTTTTGAAAAGATTAGAAGGGAAGAATACCCCTGAATTCAGAGTAGTCAAAGTTATTTACAGCCATATAAATATTTCCAGAAAATATAATCACAAGCAATGAAATCAAGCTTTTACAGAATATATAAATTCTACTTGAAAATAATAGTATTTTTAAAACATAATAACTATACAAAATACTACATAAAATAAATACACAATGTACAAGCAAAAACAACAAATGCCCTTGACTATCATATAAACTACTGTTAGTTGGAAATAAAAACTGCACTTGAAATACTTCCGTTGTAAAAGAAGTGTGAAAATTTTATATTTCTCTGACCTTAGAGTTCACAGTGAAATACCTACATGGGACTGAATCAAGAACATTAGCTAAGATCTTTCAAAATTCGCACTGTGCAATATACTTTATTTTTCTCCAAAGTCCCATTTCACCGACTATTATTGGAAGCAAAATAGTCAACTTGATGGAGCAATGGACTGATTCAGTATGTTGGATTTCATGTTCCTAACCACTAGACTGGTGAAAAGTCATAAGAATTTAATTTAAAATAGGGCAAATCAAGCATTACTTTATAAAGCTATTTGCATGTCATGAAGGAGATTTTAAACAAAAGTACTTTTGCAGTTACCTGAGCACATAAATACCTGGGTAACTTTTAAAAGCTGTATCACATTTTTATCCTATTGAAATAGTTGTGTGAAGGATATTCAAATAATTTTCTTCCTGTGGTAAAAGAGACCCAACAAATATGCAAAGAAAATAAAAGAGCATTTCTACTTGTGATAATAGGCTTGCATTGCAGTGAATGCAAGTAGTTTTGTAAGAAAGATTGAAAGAATGATCATTTTATTTTCAAGTCATTGCACAGAGATTAATCCACTTAGCTGCTATAAAATTCAACTAAAGTATTTTAATATAATTTTGTAACATTTGGAAGCCTTTAATGATATCAAAACAAAATTATATTCATAAAATAGTTCTGAAGGATTTTTTAGATTTATTTTTTTATCCATTCATATATGTGTAATGCATGTATGTGTTTGTATAGATATGAAATTATATATACCAAGTAAGGGTATTCAATAATTATCAGTAACTGGAATGCCCTTAGGAAATATATATTCCTGAATTTAAGCTACATTTTGTGGGAGCCAGGTATGTTGGTACCCCTTTGTGATTCCTACACTGAGAGGACAGAGGCAGGAAGATCACTAGTTAAAAGCCAATCTGGGTTCTAGGTAGCAACTTCCAGGCAGCCTAGTCCACATAGTTAGACCATATGTCAGAAATATAAAACAATAATACAGTTTATAGGAAACAGGCATATAATCCTTGCAATTTTCTTTACTTACATAATAGTTATATAAACTTTTCCCCTTGTTGTTTTTTAATCAGTTTGTATACAAATAAAGAATATATATCTTGTTTTATATTGTCAATATTAAGAATGCAAATTTGGAGCTTGGCGCAGTGGGGAACACCTATAATCCCAGCAACTCGGGAGGCAGAGGCAGGAAGATTGCAAGTTTGAGACCAGAGGCAGTCTGTATAATTTAGTGAGACCCTGAGTCAAAAAGTAAAAAAAGGGGCTGAGGGTGTAGCTCAGTGGCCCAGCACTTGCAAAGCATGCAAGTGCAAGGCCCTGGGTTCAAACTCCAGCACTGCAAAATTTTTAAAAACTGCAAATTTGAGGAAACAATTTTTCAGAATTCATTGAAAAACTTCTTGCTACATATATATTCTCTCTGAGCATTCCTATCCACATATGGAAAAATCACAGGTTCAGCATAGTTCAGAAACTGTTTTACAAATCGAATCTGATGACTAGATAAAAATAGCTCTTATGAAAACATTTGCTAACTTAAAGGAATTATGATCCTTCATCTGCCTATTCAGCATATTTTCACTGGGTCTTTGCCCTTTTGCTTTCTGTTTGTGGGTCTGAGATTAATCCACATTCACATTGGCTGATTGCCTCTCCTTTACATTATAGCTTGTGAAAGAAATAAATGATCAAACAAAGGGCAAAATGAATGCAGAACAAGAGAGGATCACAATTATAGCATTTCCTTATTTGCATGACAAAATGTCATTCTGAAATTGAAAAATGATACAATAAGAAAAAAATGAAAGGAAATAATTTAGGAACTCTAAGAGAACAACTCATTACAAGAAAAAAAGGTTGTCAGAAAAAAGTAAGCAAGAACACAAAAAACTAGATTTCTCCTTTATTATCCAATAGTAATTTTTAATTTTCAAAAGTTTTACATGATGTTATATTTAACTAAAAGGTATATGAATTCTGTATGCTCAGACTAACTCTTCTCATAGCATGCTCATAGAAGTTATTGAGAAAAATCTCTAAAGGCAGTAACATAAGCTAGAGGTAAAAACAGTAAAGAAATGATGTGGCTTAGAATGTATATATCTCCAATAGGAAGAACTAAATAATACAACTTGGGAGAAGGACCTGGCAACCCACTCCCAAAAATCAATCCTCCGTTGAAAACTCTATGAACAGCAGAGAAGCACTGGCAATAGTGTTTCCCCTGTTGTAGGTAGGGTTGCTATGAGTCGGATACCAACTCGAAGGCACCTAACAACAACAACAGCAAGTTATACAAGCCTGCAGCCGTACCACTGTGGTTTCCCATCCCATCAGATCTCGGAAGCTAAGCAGGGTTGGGCCTGCCTAGTACTTGGATGGGAGACCACCTATGAACACCAGGTGCTATAGGCTTGGGAGAAGAACCCGGCAAGCCGCTACCAAAACGCAATCAGCCATTGAAAAGTCTGTAAATAACAGAAAAGCACTGACAATAGTGTTTCACCGTTGTACATAGGGTCGCTATGAGTTGGACACCGACTTGAAGGCATCTAACAATAACAGTAACAAGTTATACAAAAGACTGATATAATAAAAATGGATGATCTCTTATTATAGAGTTTCTTAAGTGAGAACTCAACTAGATTTTCCTGTAGCTACATGAGTCTGCAGACATACCACCCTGGCATCTGATCCTGTGTGATCTCAGACGATAAGCAGAGTTGGGCCTGGTTAGTTCTTGGATGGGAGAAAATTTAGGAATACCAGGAATTGTAGACTTGGGAGGAGGACCAGGCAGCCCACTCCTGAAACAGCCATTGAAACCCCTATGAATAGCAGAGAAGCATTGACAATAGTGCCAGGCATAGCACAGTGTCAGGGAGCATTTCTTTCTGTGGTACATAGGGTCACTGAGTCGGACCTGACTTCTAAAAACATAGCTACATGTACATTTTATGGTGTAAATCAGTCACCTTCTCAACATATTTTATTTTCTTTCTGTTTTTCAAAGCTCTCTCCTTTCTTTCTCACATGGGAAAGCTCTCTTTTGCTCATTGTGCTACTATACATTAGAACTAAAGTATTTCTCTTTCATTTATAAATCATGGAGGTAGATGTAAACTGCTTTTGCTAAATTTTATTTTATTTTTTCAAGTTATTTTTGTTGTTAGGTGTCACTGAGACAGATCTGACTCATACAGACCCCATGTACAACAGAATGAAATGCTACCTGACACTATGCCATACACACAATCTTTTTTCATGTTTGAGCCCATTGTTATAGCCACTATATCAGTACATCTAGTTGAAGGTCTTCCTTTTCTTCATTGCTTTGCCACTCTCCAAAACATGATGTCCCGTCAGGAAAATCCTTGGTGCTATCTCTGACTAGAGAGGCGAATGCCAAGGATCAGGGTGTCCTGACAATCACGCCCAGGGTGGGTGATGAAGCAAGGAATTGGTTTGTAGTGGCAAGCACGCTAAGAGCAAAGAGGAAGTTTATTTACAGAGAGAAGGGGAGAGGAAGGTAAAGAGGGGTCTGCAGAGAATGGAAGCAGAGGGTTGGGGGCGGTGCGGGGCTGCGGCTTGCCACTGGGTCAGGCAAACCCAGGGCCTATGCTTCTGGCACTGGGACCGGAGGCTTCTCCTCAACTTCCCCCTCTGCCGCTGGGAGCAATGGCATAAGGCCCTGAGCTTGACTCAAAGGCTTGCCTCTCACAGATGTTGATCTCCGCTACACGTCGTCTCTCTCTCCCCGCAGGCAGGATCTGGAACAGACAGGAAGGATGTAAGGGCTGGTTCTCTTTCCCGTTAGGCAAGGGCAATCGAATAGCTTCTTTCTGTCTCTATCTCCTCACTTATATAGGGTTTTGGGCAGTGATCAACAGATCCAACTGTCCTAACTGAGTAACCGATCTTAGCCGCTCTCACTTACAACAGATTACTAGATCTAATGACGGGGCAGCACAAGCTTTAGGGTAGCACCATCTTTCTTGACAGGATGGAAGGGGCAGGTGCAGAGGACCCGCATGTAGGTTAAAGGTCCCCAGGCGCCATATTTTCCTTGAAGGATCTTTTGAATGACAGGCAGCCCTCAAGGCAGCAGCCTAGATGGGCTGTGGTCCTCAGAGTCCCCTCTACCCCTTTCTAGGGGGTCCCGACAATGTCTTTCTCCAGGGTTTGGTCTGTCCTGACTATATGTCCAAAATATGTAAAACATGGTCTAGCCATCCTTGCTTCAAAAGAGCACTCTGAATGTACTTCTTCTAGGACAGATCTGTTGGTTCTTTTGGCAATCCATGGTATATTCAATATTTGTCTCCAGCACCATAATTCAAAAGCACCAATGTTACTTCTCTGTCCCTTATTCAATGTTCAGTTTTCACAAGTATAGGATACAACTGAAAATGTCATGGCCTGAGTCAGGTGCACCTGGTCTTCAAGGTGGGATCTCTACTTTTCAACACTTTAAAGACATCTTCTACAACAGCTTTTCGTAATGCAATGTGCCTTATATTTTCTTGACTGTAGGTTTGATAGATGTTCATTGCCACAAAAAAAGAAAAGAAGGAAAGAATAAAAGAAGAATGAGAGAGAGAAAAGATGAAAGTGGTTATATTATCCCATTGCCTCAGTTATCTAAAAGTCATTTTTAAGTGCTTAAAAACTGATAGAGAATACTTTAGATTAAATAGTATATCATACAAAATATAAATAGCAAATTTTACTTAACAAGAAAATACTAGATAGAATAATTATATTTACATATATTATTATTTATTATTTTTGTTGCTGTTTTGTTTTGTTTTGCAGTACTAGAAGAATTGAACCTAGGACATTCTGCTTGCTAGGCAAGTGCCTTCTTACTGAGCTGCACCTCCAACATTTTCTTTATTTTTATTTTATCATGAGATAGGGTCTCACTAAGTTGCACAGGCTGTCTCTGTCCTGAAACTCATGATCTTCCACATCAGCCTCCTGAGTTACTAGGATTACAGGCATCCACCATAATCTGTCTTCTCATTTTCTGTTGAGACAAGATTTGTTAAATGTTAAGGGGGATGTAGGGAGTTCTGTCCCAATAATAATGAAAAAGTTAAAATGAAATAAGTACATTAAAATTAAAGATATAAGAAAATGGACACTTGCAAATATTTCTAATGTAAATAAAATCGCCTGTAGCGGTAGCCCTGTGGCATCCTATCCCGTCAGATCTGGGAAGCTAAGCAGGGTCGGGCCTGGTTAGTACCTGGATGGGAGACCGCCTGGGAACACCAGAAGCTGTAGGCATGGGAGAAGGACCTGGCAACCCCCTCCCAAAAATCAATCTGCCATTGAAAACCCTATGAACAGCAGAGAAGCACTGACAATAGTGTTTCCCCTGTTGTACAGAGGGTCGCTATGAGTCAGATACCGACTCGACGGCACCTAACAACAACAACAACAACAACAAAATAAAATCACTTAGGTAAAAATTTATCACATTTATTAAGAATTTAAATGTACCCACCTGTTTGTAGCTAGTCTGGAAACTAACATCCAGTCTCAGCATTTGTGGAGATAAGGGGATTCCAAATTGCTTTCAGTGTACCTTTGGGACATAGGAGAGAAAGCACAAATGCGGGACTTCTTGGAGCTTGTCTAGTAGAGCTGCCGGAGAGGTGACCTCAACAAACAGAGATGGAAATACTGAATTAAGCACCCAGGAGTGAAGGAAGACTAAAATAAATGACTTAGAGAGAAGATGCTTTCTGTTAGTCAAGAGAACAGAGACAGGGAATCCAGATGGGAGCCTTTAAAGTGCCCAGGAAAGTGCCTTAGGAGTTCAAGAGACACATTTAATATCTGTCAAGCTCAGGAAGCTCAAACTACACAACAAAATAAGAAGTGTCTAATTCTGTTTCTTCTTTTCTTTCCTCAATGTTTGACAAATGCCCTTTGCTGAATTTGCAGGCATTGGGGAAAGAAATGAGCTGGGAGATCTTATAAATTTATGTAAAGAAATTAAAATCATCCTGCTTTCTTTCTTCTGTTTTTCAGCCTGGACCAATCACAAGTGTTTAAGAAAAGATGATTAAAAGCTCCACATTGAAATATTTTGTCTTTTATGTAGGTCTAGACATGTTAATTCCAAAATTTAGATTTTTAAAATGACTAAAATTGAACTAAGTAATATTGTTATCTGATAATGACCAGATCTGTCATGTTCTTGTCCAGATTTTCATTAAGTTTCAGGAGATATTTACCTCTTAGAATTAAATTTAAGGAAATGATAAGGAAAAAAAAAGTAAAAGTGTGTTTGGATAAAATCTACACACAATGTTCTGTTTAACACATTATATATACATATATATATACATACATATACATATATACATATATATATGTAACAAGAATGAAAAAGGCAAGTTGCACAATGATAAAGAGAGAAGAGCCTAGCATATTTAAACATATATCTATATATGATATCAATAGATATTTTATGTTAGCATTTAAATTATATAAATGAGTAAAATATCAAGTCGTTATGACAGAGTACATCAGGACATAGGGAATAAGACTTGAACTAGGAGCATAAAAGAGACCTAGTCATGTGCGCTTTTGTTTCCTTTTTGTAACATGGACAATATGTTGATTTATATTTATATATTTAATAATGTCCTTGAACATGGCTTAAATACCCTTGGAAAAACTCCTAATTTGTCAGCACCATCAGTTCATGTTTCCACATCAAAATTAAGGTAGTGGAAAATTCCAGCACCCTATGGATCAACATGGATTCCTCATCTTACCTTTTATTCTTGTTGCTATTAGATTCTGTTGAGTTAGGTTCAATTCATAGCAATGCTATCTACAACAGAAGGAAACACTCAATAATGTGCCATGCCTGGCACTATGTCATTTATTCTCTGCTATTCCCAGAGTTTTCAATGACTGATTATTTGGGTCTTTTTCAGGAATGGGCTGTCTGGTCCTTGTCCCATTTTTTATGGTGCTGGGGATTGAATCCAGGGCCTCAGAGAGAGCAGAGGGCCATTCTACCAACTGAGCTAAATGCCAGCCATCTGTTCCCTTTTATGACCATCCTAATTTCCCATAGATCCTCACCCTCCTCTGGTCCCTGCCCATAACTCCTAGAAACTAATACCTAGTCCTCACTTCTAAAACTTTGTCATTTCAAATATGTTACATAACTGAAATAATATATAACACTTGTCTTCTTCACTCAGTATACTTATAAGAGTCTATAAATTAATTCCATTTCACTGCATTTGAGATAGTACCAATGTTAATAATTAAGACTGAATTTTAATATCATATGACTTCCTGTGCAATACTTGAACATTATCTTTGGATTTCAATGATTGGTATATATAATGTATTTAAGGGTATCTCTGTGTAATTTTTGTAGTTTCTATCATGGATTTTTAAATGTGCAAACATGAGCCATAATAGTCCACTGGTACCAGCATTTTACCATGTCAAGTGAAGTGTATAATCCTCACTTTGATTGGGTCCTTTTATCATCCCCATTCTTAAATATCATTTTTATATCAGAAGGTGTTATTTTTGGTCTAGTCATCAAATGTGATTTATAAAACTGAAGAAAGAGCAGTCTGTTTATCTACTCAAGTTTCTACTCTTCATATTGTTATTTATTGGTGCTCCTAGATGCCTTCTTTTATCCTTCCCTTTCTGAGTAGAGAACTTTTTTTAGGCAATCCTTAAAAGTTGATCAGCTAGCAATAAAATTATTTTAGACTCCTTCAACTGAGAAAGTTTTATTTCTCATTTTACATAAATGATATAGCTTTGTGGGGTTTTTTTGGTTTAATAATTTGTGGTGGTTGGTTCTTTTAATTGAACACTTTAAAAATATTGTGCCACTTTATTCTGGCTTGCACAATTTCTGACAAGAAACTCATTCATATTGGTGCTTAAGTGTAAGTAAAGAATTATGTCCCTAGGTGATTCCAAGATTTTATTTCCTTTTCTTTACATTTAAAAGTTTAATTATGATAATATCTTAATTTGAAATTCTTTGGTTTTTTTGTATTTAGGATTCAGTCACTTTCTTCTTTGTTTTTTATATTACTTTTTAGCTGTAAGTTTATATCTTTCACTAATTTTTGAAGTTTTCAGACATTATTTCGTGACATACTCTTTCACCTCTATTTGCCTTCTCTCTTCATTAGGGTCTGATCATATGAATGCTGGTTGGGTTTGTAATTGGCCCATATGTCCCTTATATTGTTCATTTATTACCTAGTATTCAAATTAGATTAATTCTATTGTATTATCTAACTCATTGATTCTGTTTTGAACTCTACATTTTATTACTGAACACTTTAGAATTTTAAAATTTTTATTTCTATGACTGTCATGGTGCTTTTCATATTTATCATTTTCATTTCATCTTTTTTATATATGTCTATTTCTTTACTGAGATTCTCTATATTTTTATTAATTTCAAGATAATCAATAGTTCCTTGAAGCATTTTTATGATGGTTGCTTTAAACACTTTGTCACATACTCCATCACATGATTCATTTCAGTGTTGGCATCAGTCAACTGAATTTTCTCATTGAAAAGTGATATTCTTGGTTCTTTGTATGGTAAGTGGCTTTATTTTATTGTACTATAGATGATTTTTGTTTATAAAATAATACATATTATTTTAAATCTTCTGTGTCATCAGGCATTTCCCTGTTTAGCTGTAATTCTAAGAGGTAGGGCTGCTTTTCTTCTTCTTGGTTTAGCAGGTGTCACAAAATATCAGTATTGGTGCTTTCTGAAGGGTGAAAAGTGTCCACTTTTCCTGTCCCATGAGGTGTGTCTCAGATTGAGAGGAATGTTATGAGAATCATTTTACTGTAGCAATAGTATTCCAGAGCCTCTAAGCATGTCAGGGGAGGACACTTTTGGTCCCAGAGTGACAAAAATGCCTGGACCAGGCTGCTTGTTATCCAGTTTTAGGTTGCTGTCATTTTACTTGAACACAGTGTGACTATGCACAGTGGGGAAGAATCTCAGTCTTTCAGTCTGTCTAAGATTTTCTGCAAGAGGACCCATGCTGGGGTTGATATCCACCCACACGCCTCAGTATCTTTCAGCACAAGAGGGACTTGTGCTTCCTTTGTCTGCTTATTTTGGGCACACTTGATATTTTCAGAGGATTATTTTTTTAATTGGAGAAGAAATGATCCTAACTTGTACTCCCTTCCATTGTTATGTTGAGGATAAGGAAAAAGTAGTCTTTCTTCAGTTTATAAGACCAAACCAAAAATGCTTCGCTGCTCCTCTGGTCCTGGGATTGTAAACCAGATTTCTATCTTCTTCCTGTCTATTGGAATTCTTTGTGATCATGCATTATGCAGTTTCTAGGACTTGTAATTGTGCTTAATGGGAAGAATTAGGAAATGTAAACCTACTCATACTTTTATTTATAAATTAAGAGATGAATACTTACTCAAACAATATACACACTTGGATGAAAAATTCTCTTAATGAGCAATATAATTATGGTTATACTCAACTACAAAACTATGATAAATGATATTTAAATCACAAAATGGATATCTTGATAAAATTTATTGTGGACTGTTTAATATTGCAATGAAGTATATCTTACAGTTAAATTTTGACAACTGTCTGCAGTAACCACATGTATCATTCTTCTTTCCTTGTCACAAACTTCTTTCCCTTGCCAAAAGTAATGGTGTCCTGAATGATGCAACAGTCATTTATTTTGGTTTAACATTTTGTCATTTAACTATACAACTGTAAACCTTATTTTTGTATTATCTCATTATGAATGATATATGGAATCATATGTTTTTGTTGTTGTTATTAGATGCCATTGAGTTGGTTCTGACTTGTAGTGACCCTATGTACATCAGACAAAACACTACCTGACACTATGCCATGTCTAGCACTATGGCCAGTGCTTCTCTGTTATTCATAGGGTTTTTAATGGCTGATTGCTTTCAAAAATGGGCTGCTGGGTCCTTCTCCCAAGCATACAGCACCCAGGTTTTCCAGGTGATCTCCCATCCAAGTACTAACCAGGCAGATTCTGCTTACCTTCTGAGATCTGATGAGATAGGATACCAAGGTGGTACAGTTGTAGGCATGGAGTCATACATTATATGTTTAATTTGTTACAGCTTTGCATTTGTTAGATTCAGTCAATTATAGTATGAGAATGCACTATTCATTTGCTGGAAGATTACATTTTATGAATATACCATAATTTACTATTCCCTATTAACCAATGAGCCTGCAGTTGTACCACTGTGATTCCATTTTGAGTAGTGCCACATAAAAAATGGAGGTGCTAGGGGCTTTACTCCAATCTCATCATTAAGGTAGATTTTACTTTGACAAGGCAACTCTTCCCTAGTATTTCTTGAATGCCTTCCACCCTGGGGGGTTTATTATCTGGCAATGTATTTGAAAGTGCTTCTCTGTTATTCATAGGGTTTTCAATGGCTAATTGTTTTGGGAGTGGGCTGCTGAGTCTTTTCCTCTAGTCTTTCTTAGTCTGGATCTCATCTGAAACCTGTCTGCCACGGGTGGTACATGCCCAGTGGCATGACTTTCAGCATCACTGCAACACACAAGCCCCTCCCTCAGCATGACACGTGGGAGTTTCTATAGCGTATATACCTAGAAATGGAATCTCTGGTTCATAGAAAATGCATATTCTTTGCGTGTAATTTCTAGTTAATGACAAACTATTTTCATTTCTTTCTCTCTTTTTTTTTCAGTACTGAGTTTTGAACGCAGGGCCTTACGCCTGCATGCTCTGCAAGTGCTGGACCACTGAGCTGCACCCCCAGCCCATTTTTTTTTTCTTTACTTTTTTGAGACAGAGTCTAAGTTACAGACTTCCTCTGGTCTCGAACTTATGATCCTCCTGCCTCCACCTCCCAAGCCACTGGGATTACAGGCGTGTGCCACCATGCAAAGTATTTTCAACATGATTGTTTAACCCCCTGCTGCTCTGATACTCTGTGCTGTTTGAGAACTCCAGTTATTCTCCATCCTGGACAAACATTGTATTATCTGGCATTTTCATCTTAACTGCTTGGCATGCGAGGAGAAATATGTATTTATCTGTACTATTTTCTCTTTGTGAAATGTGTCTTTTAGGACATTATCATTTTTCCCTGTTTTCTGACTCTGAATTATTTAAAGTTTTCATGAAGTATCTGGAATGAGTTTCTTTTCTGTACATGAAATGAAATATCACCTTCTGCTTTATTGCTTTAAAATATACTTTTTAGGCAAGGGACTTTTATAAGCAAACATTTTTACGTGAACAAAGTCAAATATGTCTTTTGCTCCTTTGATGCCTAATGTCTCCTTTAAAAATATTTCCCTCTACTTAGTCTGTGACAAAAGTCTCTTGCATGTTCTAATTTTACATATTACTTATAATCCAATGGCAATTAATTTTTATGTAAGAGTAAGAAATGCAATTATAGTACTTTTTTTCCATGTGGATAACCAGTTTCCTAGTACAACTGAAAAGAAAGTCCTCTCCCTCCTACTTAGCCATGACAAACTTGTTATAAGTCAAGTGTCCACATAAGCTTAATTCTGTGACTGACCCTCTAGTCTGCATATGTTATTATGAATATTTTTATTATGTAGAACAGGTATCTCTATCACCTTTTGCACAAACAGAATGCTAATTGGAATACATTTAAAGTATAGCCCAACTTGAACAGAATTGACAACTTGAAATTATTCAACACTTATCTCATGAAAATACACCTCTCCCCATTTATGTAGCACTTCTTTATACCCCTCAATACATATGTATTTCTTCTATTCATTTTTAGAGCAGTATTTGTCTATATAGGGAGAAGGAGGCTGCAACCCACTCCCAAAGCAATCCCATAACAATCAGCCAATGAATACTCTATGAAGGTAGCTAAGAGTGGGACCTGACTAGACAGCAGCTAAGAAAAATGCAACAAGATGTATACATAATGTGTGCAGATATATATATATCTCCAGTACTAGATGGTTGAACCCAGACTTTACACATCTTGGGCTGGCAAGTTCTTTAACACTGAGCTGCACTTTCAGTCCTGTTTTAATTTTTTATCTTTTGAAACAGGGCCTTGCCAAGTTTACAAGTTGCCTCTGGCCTCAAACCTACAATCTTCCTGCATCAGCCTCATGAGATCCTAGGATTATAAATGTATGCCATGGCTCCTGGCCAGTACTGTATATTTATATCTACTTTTGCCTCCTTTAAAACTAAACTCTTCTTATTGTTGTTTTTATGTGAAAGAAGTGATTTTATATATTGATTTTTGTATCCAACCTAAATAATTCTCTAAATTTATCCCTCAGTACATTTAGCTTTTCTATACACATAGTCTTATTCCTTGAAATTAAATGCTTTACTTCTTTCTTTGTCTAACAATGAAATAATCATGGATTTCTTCATTTTTAAATCCTATAAGTTTTATCTCATTTTCCCTACTACATTGTCTACTAATTCACTATAAAGTTGCATGGATCAAATCAGGATCCTCTGAGAGTACAGAGCAGTACTCTATCAACTGAGCTAAACCCCAGCCTGTGAGCTAACCCCTAGCCCTTTAAATCTGCTAATCTGAGGAATTATGCTGATTAATTTTCTAAACTGACACCAATTTTGCATCTTTGGATACACCCTTGCAAATTATGATGTAATATTACAATGACATGTGCAAAGAGCTGCAGATAAAAAAGGGAAGAACATGCTCTGTTTTTCACAAATTTAAAGAATTGAAGAAAAAATTCAAGCCTCAAATGGTAATAGTTAAGGATCCCATGGGTAAAATATTAAATGATGCAGGAAAATATGAAAAGTAGATGGAAGGAATACACAAAGTCATTATATCAGAAAGAATTGGTGGATGATCAACCATTTCAAGAGGTTGGGTATGGTCAGGAACCAATGGTACTCAAAGAAGAAGTGGGAGCTGCACTTGAAGGAATTGGAAAAGTGCAAGGCTCGAGGAATTGAAGGAATACTAATGGATGTATTTCAACAAACAGTTGCAGCACTGGAAGTGCTCACTTGTTTATGCCAAGAGATTTGGAAAATCATTACCTGGACAACCTACTGGCAGAGATTCATATTTGCGCCCATTCCCAAGAAAGTGGACCCAACTGAATGTGGAATAATTGAATATTATCATTAATATCTTACACAAGTAAAATGTTGCTAAAGATCATTCAAAAGCAACTGTTGGAAAGTCAAGCCAGGTTTCAGAAGAGGGGATGAAACTGGGGATATCATTGCTAATGCCAGATGGATATTGACAGAAAGAAAAGAATACCAAAAGTATGTCATCTATGGTTTTTTGACTATACAAAGCTCTTTGGCTCTGTGGATTAAAATAAATTATGGATAACATTACAAAGAACAAAAAGTACTTAATTGTACTTATGAGGAATCTGTACATGAGCCAGGAGACAGTCATTGGATTAGAAAATGGAGACACTGCCAGGTTTAAAGTCAGGAAAGGTATGTGTCAGGGTGGAATCCTTTAACTGTACCTCTTTAATCTCCCTGCTGAGCAAATAAGCCCAGAAGTTGGACTTATGAAGAAGAATGTGGCATCAGGATTGGAGGAAGACTCATTAATAGCCTGTATTATTCAGATGAGACAATGCTGCTTGCTGAAAGTGAAGAGGATTTGAAAAATTTACTGATGAAGATCATAGAACACAGCCTTCTGTATGGATTGCACTTCAGGGTTAAGGAAACAAAAATCTTATAACTGGGTCAGTCAGCAACTTCGTGATAAATGGAGAAAAGATTGAGGTTGTCCATGATTTTGATTTACTTGCTTCTAAAATCAACACCCAGGGAAACAGCAGTCAAGAAAGCAAGACTCATTGCATTGGGAAAAGCTATTCCAAAAGACTTCTTTAAAGAGTTGCAAAGTAAAGATATCTCATTAAAGACAAAGGTCTGCCTGGTTCATGCCATGATATTTTCAGTTGCTTCATAGGGTTTTGAAGGATAAACATTGAATAAGGGATGCAGGAAAAGAATTGATGCTTTTGAAATATGGTGCTGGTGGCAAATATTGAATATACCATGGACTACCAAAAGAACCAACAGATTTGTCCTAGAGGTAATGCATCTAGAGTGCTCCTTGAAAACATAAATCATTAGACTGTGTCTTATGTATTTGGGATATGTTTTCAGGGGGGACCAATCTCTGGAGATAGATATCATATTTGGGAGAGTGGCAGGTCAATGATAAAAAGCAAGACTCTCAACTAGTTGGCTTGACACAGTGCCTGAAACAATGGGCTTAATCAAAGAAAGACCATGGGCATGGCACAGTGTTGCAAAATGTTTTGTACTATGTTACGGAGGGTTGCTATGTGTTGGACCAGACTCAACCAGACCTAACAACAAAAACAACATCCTATATCTTTATGGGTGGACACCTACATAAATATATATTCAGTTATATTTATCCATACCTAACTATTCAATTTCCTATGGTGTTTAAAATTCTTTTGCTTATGAGTATAATAAGGATTTTCAACCAGTTTTTTCTTCTCTCATACGGACTTTGTTTATGGTTTCATATAAAGACTTTCCCAGTGTTTTAAATGATTTTGATGATTTGAAAGAGATGGGAGTTTGTTTTTTCTCCTAAAATATTTTCTCTCTCCTCAATTCAAAACTTCTGCTATGTCTATCTTATCCTTTTGATATTCTGATTGCATGAATGTCAGAGAGTTTGATATTACTCTACACTGCCTATTTGGTTATTCTTTTCTTGTTATTTCAGTTTGATAATTTTCTTTTGCCCTAGTGAAAGAATTATTTATCTTGATATCACAAGTTTCATTTCTCTCATTTTCAATTTTTTAAAATAAGTTTCACTGGTACCCAGAAAACATGTAAAATGGTCCTTGAACATCCCAATGTGTCAGAAAAAATGGGGGTACTCATAGGAAAATACATAAATTTTAAATTGAAGTAGATACTTATTTTAACACTGGGTCATTTGAATATCAAAACTAAACAATGATTAAAACATATTAAATACCTTTGAATAAAACCCAACCCCATGAGTTTATGTTTACATAAATAAATGGAACAAGTGTTTAATGAGGAATTGGGAATTTACATAGGTCAAGGAATCTTCCATAAGTATTTATTAAATACAAAGGCAAAACAGACTAACTTAAATGGAAGTATTCACATATGTAGCCTTATCCAAGTGATCAAAGTAAGCATCAGTAGTAATGAAATGCACAGAAACCTTCTACCATGATAGGACTCAATGAGAACACAGTAGCACTTTTGTTCTATTACCACCTAGATGCATTGTCAGAACATGTGAGACAACACTAAGACCCAAAAGAAAACTGAGAAACATTCCCTAAAAAAACATATGTCCATAGTTTTAGAAATTATCTGGTTCATCCAAGACCAAGAAATTCTCAAACATCATGTCATACTGAATGAACAAGAAATGGAATGCCTAAAGGAAACATGGGATCTATTCTGAGCTAGATCCCTTTGCAATAAATCACATTACTGAGACTGTTGAAAGTATCATGAGTCTAAGGATTAGATAATAACATGTTGATATCAAAATCCTAATTTTAATAATTATATTTTAATAGAAACATATCCACAAATCTTTCAGAGTTAATGAACCATTGTAGTACAAGTCATTATATTATTAAGTTCAACTACTTCAAAAGGAAAATTTATATTTTATTAGCAACTTTTCTCTAGTTATAAGATTATTTTATAACACTCGAGTGTGTTCTGAAACTATATTTGGGTGGTGATTACTCAGGTATGTGGACTAACTACTTACTAATCTTTTAATTTTTTCCAACTTTGTACCTACCTTCCCATATTCTACCTTGATTGTTAGGCTAGGAACATTTCTGCTTTCACAGTTGATTCCTTGTTAGACATTACAAAGAAAGGGAATCAGAGGAAGCCCTTGAGGAATGAGACATATATATGTCTCATTTTTTTCTCTAATTCTCACTTAAGAGAGAGAACATGTGGTACTTCTCATTTTAAAACTGGGTAATTTCACTTAAAATGATGATCTCCAGTTCTATCAATTTCACTGCAAATGAAATAATTTCATTCTTCCTTATTGTTGAATAATATTCCATTGTGTATTTATAATACATTTTAACCCAATAATCTGTTGATGGACATCTGCTGATTCCATACTCTTGAAATTCTGAATAGTGCTGCATTAAATATGGAAGTATAGATGTCCCTGAGGTATGATGACTTACCTTCCTTTGGATATAACCCTAGAAATGTTATAGATGGATCATGTGGTATTTCAATTTTCAATTTAATTTTCTAAGGTTCCTCCATACTGATTGCCATAGTGCCAAGCCCATTTTTATTTATTTTTTATTTTTTTGAGTCAGGGTCTCAGTATGTTATATAAGGTGCCTTTGTCCTTAAACTTGTTATCCTCCTTCAGTTTCCCAAGTTACTAGGGTTACAAGCATGAACCACCACATCCAGCTCTCTATATCTTTTTGGTTTGCAGTTCTGTTGAGTTGCAATGGAATGTTATATCTTCATCTTGGCAAGAGCAGATCCTTCATATTTATAGTTGAATCACCTACCCTTAGATGTCTGAGTTTGAATTCTAAGAAAACATTTTACCCCAGCTTTTAAATTTGATAATTCTAACGTTTTCTCTTTGTTTTCTTCAGCTTTTGGAGTAGAAGTTGCCGTTTTTTGCAGTTACTCCAAGAAGATCTTTTAAAAGATTCTCTCTCTCTCTCTCTCTCTCTCTCTCTCTCTCTCTGCCTTTGTCTCTATCTCTCCCTCTAACCTCCTTCTCTGTCTCTCTCACACACTATGTCTCTCTCCCTCTCCTTCTTAAGTCTCAATTACTCAGTTAAGAGCTTCATACCTAGCTAACATCATTATCAAAATATTAAAACAATAATGACTTAATTTTGCTTAATTTTTCAGTTATTTAATTCCTACAATATGTTTTTAAGCCATGCCAGGGAAGATTCACAATGTGTAATGTGTGGGTGAATGTCACTCATCTTGAATATCAGGTATATCTTTCCCTTACATTCACTACCATGTCAACAAAATGCCTGATACAAGGACACAAATGATTCAGGTTGGAGATTTTTTAGGCTTGTACGATGGGTTTTATTTTATTCAATTTTTAACATGTTGGATGGCTGTAAAAATCACAGAGGTTAAGGAGAAAAACATAGGGATAAATCAACCTTTCAACAAATTTAAATAAGGTGAAATATTGTGTACGGTTATCTTTTGAAGATACTGTGAATATTCAATGCACAATTCACAATGGAAGAGTAATTATTTAAGGAGGAGTATCACTGGTTTATCCTCTCCAAGGTCCAAAGAACAGGAGGTAGTCATAGTACCTATATCTTGACCAAGAACAAATCCTTCAATTTAAATCTTAGTTACAAAAAGGAGAGAGACAATTTGAAAATATGAATGCCAAATGATAATTATAAACAGTTAATAAAAATGTAATACCTGATAAAATTGATTAGAATTGATGTTAAAGTCGAATGGATATTTGGAACTCATTATTTCTATAATAGAAGAGCAGAAATAGCATAGCAAATAACTATCAAATTTACATCTTATCCAGGAGAAATGTCACACAGTAAACCTAGTCTACAAAAATACATGCCATGATCTATGATAATAAGTCAGACCAACCACATGACATGAATGAAAAGTGAGAAGTAAGTACATATGAATATGTTAAAATTATCTGAAATATTAGGAACAAAGATGTATTTTTCCACCTTAAGTCTAATTATTAATATTGTTGTTATTGTTGTTAGGTGCCGTCAAGTCGGTATCCGACTCATGGTGACCAGCTGTACAACAGGGGGAACACTATTGTCAGTGCTTCTTTGCTGTTCATAAGGTTTTCAATGGCAGATTGATTTTTGGGAGGGGGTTTCCAGGTCCTTCTCCCAAGCCTACAGCTTCTGGTGTTCCCAGGTGGTCTCCCATCCAGGTACTCACCAGGCCCGACCCTGCTTAGCTTCCGAGATCTGATGGGATCGGATGCCACAGGGCTACAGCTGCAGGCAATTATTAATATAAGAAGGTTTAAAACCAAGAACAAAAAGAGCATTGTTTAATCCTTTATTATATTCAGATACTTTTGGTTATTTTCTTTCAGGTAGTGATGTATTTATATTATTTAATAATTAATTATTACTGAAAAATTAGAATGATAATGTTTGGATGGAAGGGCTTTATCTTCCACTTTGTCTTCCTTTTTCATGTTTGTATGATTTCTACGTGAATAATGATTTTGAAAAATTTTTTCATATATTTGAGATAGTACATGGATTTTCTATATAGAACAATTATATACTTCTGAAAACATTCCTTTTTAACCTCATTAATGAATCTTATCATGCATTAGTATTCATTCTAAATAATTTTTAACAAATGCAATTTAAGAAAGAAACATAATTATATGCCAAAGGTTAATGCATATTAAGTAGCATTTTGAATAGGCTAGTTCCTAGACCATTAAATACATCCCAGTTCTACATGTACTAAAACAGAATTGAGTTTATACTTGACTAATGTACAGCATGCCAAATGTATATTAGTGGAAGTGATTACATATTTTTCTGTTCATGTTATATATGCCAGCTAGATGTAAGCTACTGAATATTTGTAAATTTCTCATTGTCTTTTTCCTTTTTGTCTGTATATTTCCTTTGGGTTTTATAATGCAATTAAAGTGTGGTAGAATTGAAGTTGTTTATGAAAAAATGCTACCTAATGTTTGAATAACCCCTTACAACTATGTTTTTGCTTAAAATTCAGCTGAAGCTAAAGTGAACACATGGCAGGATAGATGACTATGAAAGAAGTCCACAAAGTGATCTGAACAGAGAAAAATATGTCATTCTCCATGGGAATGGAGAATTCCTCTGTGAATGTTCACTCACAGTATAATGAATGTGTGGTGATTTTTCCTTTCTTTGTTTTCTTTTGCCTATCATGAGTATTTCATAATTTTACTTGCTATCTTACAAAGTTCAAGGCTTAACTTGGACAGATTCTAATTCTTTTGTTATTTCTTTCCTGTGGAGCCCCATTTATAGATCTGATAATCTCCACTCACATATGAGATACAGAGTATAGCTTAGTTTTCTTAAGAATTTCACTAAGGCCATGTGCAATGGCCCATGCCCATAATCCCCATGACGTGGGAGACACAGGCAGGGTGATCATCACAAGTTCAAGACCAGAGGCAGCCTGACTAATTTAGTGAGACCTTGTTTCAAAATAAAAAGTAAAAAAGAGAGTGTGGCTCAGTGGTACAGAGCTTTCAAAAAGCACGTGTGATGCTCTGAGTTCAATCCCCAGTACCAGAAAAAAAAGAATAACACTAAATAAGTCAATTGCTGTGACACATGACTATAATCTCAGCAATTTAGGAGGCTGAGGCAAGAGAATGGCAAGTTTGAGGACAAAGGCAGCCTGTACAATATAGCAAAACCCTGTCGCAAAATGAAAAAGAAAATAAAAAAGAAGAGCTGAGTATGTAGCTCAGTGGTTGAGCACTTGCCTAACATTCTCAAAAAAATCACTAAATAATCTTGTTACCTCCATAATTTACTATTTCAGTAGAAAGGTAAAATAATAATAAATAATATAAAACACAAAAAGTACCTATTGTATAAATTATCATTACTATTTGTATATTAAGGAAGAATTCAATAAAACCAGCATTTATAGTCATTATCTTTATGAATAAATGCAATTTCTGATTGTAGTGACACAGAATATGCACCTATCAACTAAATTTCATATCTTCACAGAAATATATTAAACATAATAATGTACATAGATTAGGTTACTCCTTCACTCATTAAGATTGGAGAGTAAGTGGAAGTAGAGGTATGAAATCATAAATGAGTTCACAAAAGAGTTGAACTCAAAATTCTGTTCAGAAAATTTAAAGGACTGAATATTTTAGGGCAAATGTTTTCTGTACAGGAACAAATGGTAAGTATTTTAGGTTCTGTGGACAAAAAGTGTCTGTCACAACTACTCAACTTCAGTGTTGTAACATGAAAACAGCCATAGACATTATGGAAACAGATGAACATAAATTTGTTTCAAATAAAATTTATTTTAAAAAACAACTGGAGACTTGATTTCGCCAATGAGCTAAAGTTTGACAACCCCTGGTAAAAGCCATGGAAATTTTGGATATTATAATATGAGATAATAAAACTAAATTTGAGATCTACCAAATTATAGAAAACAAGTTTTCTCTATGGAGAAGTTAATCTCATCAATGTGTATATATGAACTTCTGCATACATGTGTTTGGTTATATGTGTGTATCTGTGAATTTCAATATTGTTTGGAGAAGAATAAGGACACTGATGAATCTGTATGTTACATTGAATGTCTATATTGTATGCACCTGCAGCCACACCACTGTGGTGTCCGATCCCATCAGACCTTGGAAGGTAGGCAGGGTTGGGCCCAGTTAGTACTTGGTTGGGAGACCACCTGGGAACACCAGGTGCTGTAGGTTTGGGAGAAGGGCCCAGCAACCCACTGCCCCAAACCAATCAGCCATTAAAAACCCTATGAATAGCAGAGAAGTACTAACAATAGTGTTTCACCTGTTGTACGTAGGATTGCTATGAGTTGGACACTGACTTGGTGGCACCTAACAACAACAACAACAACAACAACAATATATTGTATGCACTTGATAAAAGGTGCCCTTCTAGGATGTAAATCATTGATTTCTTAGAGATTATATGAAGCATGATCAAAGATATTTGAATTAAAAGTATTATTTATAAAAAAAGACTTCCAGAACTACTTCAGAAAATGGCAAAAATGATAGGGCAAGAGTGTGAGAATCCAGGGGGCATTTCTTGAGGGAGATAAATAATAATTTGTCTTTTACTGCAATAGTATTTTTTTTCTTCAAACATTCACCATAGTTTTTGTTTGCGTCTCATACATTATATCTTTAAATCAGTAAGATAACTGAGGAAAAGATCTGCAATCTTTATAAAAATATCTTCTATTGAAATTTTATTAAATCATTTTTTCCCTGATGCTTAAAAGAAAAAAGGTGACTCTCTCATTACAACTATCTCTGAAGAAAGTCTGGCTTAGTCTCCTAACTAGTAACCTAAAAATGGTTCTGATCTCTTATAAAGACATAAATCTGTTCCTATCAGTTTTACGATGTGGAATAAGGAGATAAGATATTTAGGAACTTTGATACAATGTCTGTTGATAGTTTGCTACCTCTCAGGAAACTATAGTTCTCTTTCTCCTTACCTGTCATAATAAAGAGAGATAGCATGTGGATGGAGGAACAAGGAAAAGGTGTTTTCTGCCAAGGAACAAGGAGTAGTGTAAACTTTTTATTGTTGTATTAAATGATAACCACTGAAAAAGGCAAGTATACCCAAACTACCAATATATGCCAATCTCCTTTTATTTTATTTTATTTTTCTTTATTCCCAGCAAAGAACAAATCAAATAGTTTTAAGTGGCTTATGAGGAAAAAAGAAGAAAGAGTGATTCAATTCATACACTGAAAATGTTGCTAGGATTTACATTTGGCTTTACAACCACAATTTGGTCCTAAAAGTTTTGTGGTGAGGGTGATTCTAAAGCTGAAAACAAATGAACAAGAATTACAGTATTATGAGTGTGTGAACAATTTTTACCACATAGTAAAGCAATCTGTCAAAGGATTCCTTCTTTTCAGCTAAAACGAATCCATTACTTCTAAGTTACTGTTCTATAAAACTTACTCACTTGGCCTAACTGTGCTATGTTTGCTTCACAACTGAAACATTAGTTCTCAGTATACTTTTGATTGCATGTCTGTCTGACGATTTAAAAATTGCAGCGCTTTATTGTTTTTCTTCTTAAAAGAAGATTCATATGCTCTTCATTATGGCACCATTTTTATCCCATTTATTTACTTATTGAATTAGCAAAATGCGAATTAAAACCACAATGCTACATAGCTGCATACCCACTAGAATGGCTATAATAAAGTTTTGCAATATGAAGTTTTTGGTGAGGAAATAAAGCAACTGGAACCCTCAATCATTACTGGTGGGAATATAAAATAATCTATCCATTTCAGAAGACTGTTAGTTTCTTAAGCTGTAAAACATAAACTTGGTAAATGATCAATGATTCTCACTCCTAGACATTTCTCAAATGAATTGAAAGCTTACATGTCCAACAAATCAATAAAAAAACCCTTTACAATGTTTCAGTAGCTTTAGTGTTTATCAGTAAAATTAGGAAACAATCAAAGGCCCTTTACATTGGTCAGGAGATAAAATATGTTAAATATATAAAATGGAATACTATTAAGCAATGAAAATGAAGAGTACTATTATTGTACTACATATTTTATGCAGCACAAATGGACCTCAAAAGCATTAAGCTAAGTGAAAGAACCCAAACACAAATTACATTGTAAGGTCAAAGTTTTTAAGTAATGTCTTACAACTTTGACCATCAAAAGGTCTCAATGTCCAAACCATAAGTTCCCCATGTCTTGCTAGCTATGCCCTCCATCACTTGGAGGCTCCATCTCACCTGGTTTCTCTATCATCCAACTGTATTCCATCACTCCTAAATATAGCGAGTTTCAATTCCCTGCCATCCTGCAAAATGATTCTGAGAAACCAATCATGTTCCCCCAAGGGAATCAGGGGTATCTTCCTTTCCTGCTGCTACAAAGCAGGCCTCCCAGAGCCCCTACTGGTACATTCTGCTCTGTAGTGCACTTTCTGGGATCTGGTTGCCTCTTTTCCCAGAAGGGAGACTATGTAACTATTAGGTTACTGCCAATGTCTTTGCCAGTATCAAATGTTGTATTGTCCAGCTCTGTCATACTATCTAGGGTTATGGACCACTCCTCTACCAACCAGGTTACTAGGGAGTGCTCACAGCACTAATGATGACAGGTGTTAACTGGGACAAGCAAACAGGAGTGAGCACTGAGTTCAAACATCCACAAAGGGTTTTGTTTGGGTTGTGTTATTCTGGGTCTGCTGAGAGGTATATCTGAGACAAAATGAGACAAGGAGATGGCACCAGGATTGAAAAGTCATCCAAACCATGATGGAATCTGATCTGAGTGAAGCAGAGGGAAGACAGAAAGGAAGACAGGGAGAAGGGAAGTGAGGCCACTACGTTCTTAGCATAGTGAGTTTCTATGAATTCAACAAGACCAGGAGATAGTCCCCAGAGCAATGTCTTCTACAGGAATCCCACATCTCTCAGGAATGAATCTGTTTTCTTTCTCCAGCCACATGGATCAGTGAAAGGCAGCAGCCTGTGTAGCTTGAAACCCAGGATGGACTTGGAAGTACAGAAGTTGGGAATCTCAGTCAATGCACTCCCTTTCACTGGAGATCTGAGAGGTTTAGAGTCCTGGTCACCTGAGGGACTACTGCATCTGAAGCTTTCAATAAGATGGATAACCAAACTGCCTTTTCTGAGCCACTGTGAATTATGTCTAATGGCATGATAAAAGGCTGACTTGAAAAAAAATGTAGACTAGGAACTCCGAGTTCATGGCCAAGATCTGTTCACTGGAAGGTTTCCAATTATTAAGAAGAAAGGAAAGGTCACCAGAGAAGGTAGAGCTGGGTTGTCTCTTTGTTGGCCACCCATTCTCTTTAATTTGTTCACTTGGTTGGCTGTCAATTACCATAGAAAATGAATAGTTAATACACAGAGTTTTCTTAAAATCTATCTGAAAAAAAGGAGAAGCTATGTGTAAACTTTGTTCTCTAAGTTTTTATAAACCAGACTTCCTTTTCTCCAAATATATTCTAATGAGGTGTATTACATTTTATACTTCATTTTTATTATCTTTTTATGATTAATGGATCAACTATCATAATACAAAAATTTTATACAAATACATTTTGAATCCAAGATATGATCAAAAGTAATTTTATCATTGAATTAAATGAAAGTGGTCTTAAATTTTAAAACAAATTGCTCAAATTTATTGTTGACATATATTCAATCAAATATTTTACAAGAAATAATCATAATGTGCTGCTTAAAGCATGTACTGCAATAATAGCACACTTCATTTTCATTGCTTAATAGTATAATTTTAAATATTTAACATATTTTATTTCCTGATTTTGATGGGGAGGCTGAGGCAGAAGGATCATGAGTTCGAGGCCAGACATAGCCTAAGTAAATTAGCTAGGCTCTGTCTCAAAAGAAAAAAAGAAAAAGGGAGCTTGGATTTCAGCTCAGTGACAGAGCACTTGTCTAGCATGTGCAAGGTCCTAGGTTCAATCCTCCAGTAACAAAAAACCCTATCATTATAAACACTTTTATATTCTTACTCAAAATATATGTGTTTATATTTGTAGTCCAGATGTATTTTTAATGCTCTCATTTGAAAATGAGCACACTAATTTCTGAATATTAACAACAATTAGAGCATACACTCACTGTTCAGAGAATCAACTATAATTAAGTATATATTTTTAAATAAAATTATGTGACCACTACATTATATCTTTATTGTTTATTGGGGTATTCTTAAGTGTTTATAAAGATAATAAGTCATAGTTAAAAGTGACTAGAAGTAATCATTCTGATTAAAAATAAATTTCATATTTTGCATAGGACTCAGTTTATTCAGTGCAATGTGATTTTAACTTATAAATAAACCCTCTCCCATACTTTGTTTTGGATATATACTTCCTAATTTCTTCTTGTGTAAAAGGAAGTGTTATTTTGCTGTTAAGAAGCTGAGTGTTGGATTTAAATGGCTATCTGGGTTAAAGCTCATGTTCATGTGAGCTCTGGGAACTTTTGGAGAGTTTGTATAACCTCTCTGGACCTCATTTTCCTCAACTTAAGGGGAGATTATAGTAATATCTACAATATAGATTCTTTGAGAGATGCCAGTAAAAGGATAGTACTTTGAATAATGCTAGCATTGAGTAAATATTAACTTTCATTATTATCATAACATTTTAGGATAGTTTTTTATAACCTAGTGTATCCTCATATCGAATTATATGTAAATGTATAAATTACTTATATATGAGAGTAACAGGCAGAGAAATTAAATAGATTGAGAAGTAAGCAAAGTTAAGAACTGAGATCAACAATTTGGGTGGTACATATATGCTCCCTTTGCTTCATTCCACTTACTATAAAAATGGATAACATACTGGTTGTTGTTGTTGTTAGGTGCCATCGAGTCAGTATCTGACTCATAGCGACCCTCATAGGGTTTTCAATGGCTGATTGTTTCAGAATTGCCTTGGGAGTGGATTGCCAGGTCCTTCTCCCATTTTTGAAGTGCTGGGAATTGAACTCGGGACCTCAGAGACTGCAGCACCGTACTCTACTAACTGAGCTAAATCCCAGCCCGGCAATATACTGGTAGGGAAGTATTAATAATTTGAAGGCAATGGTGTACAATATTCCTTGAGTTTATACTGCTTTGCCATACTTTGAGGAGAAACAGAATTCATAAAAGTATCCCTATCCAATATATTTTCATGCTGAATTCCAACATATGATCACATGTCTAAAGTATTCCCACAAGAAAAAGTGTATTGACCCTAATAAGTGATAAAACTCTCATGTTTAACATCATTGTAAAACTTCTGAAATCCCATGCTTAACCTAGGTAGGCTCCTCAGTTCTGTCTTGCAGCAATTTCATGAGAATTAACAGTGAGGAAAAATTGCAGCTCCTGGATTTTTTTCTTTAAACATTACACTAAGAACATATTCCCTCAAGATTCTTTTATTTTCTCAGCAGGGCTTCAAGAGCAAAGTCAATTAGATTTTAGAAAATCAGACAAGAAAAAACTAGACAAACTAAGAAGGCAAGAAAGGAAAGTTAACTACTTTCAAGTCGACTTAAAAAGGACTAATTGTTGTTGTTGATTGTTCTTAGGTGCCGTCCAGTCAGTATCCGACTCATAGCGACCCTCATAGGGTTTTCAATGGCTGACAGTTTCGGGATTGCCTTGGGAGTGGATTGCCAGGTCCTTCTCCCATTTTTGCAGTGCTGGGAGTTGAACGCGGGACCTCAGAGACTGCAGCACAGCGCTCTACCAACTGAGCTAAATCCCAGCCCAAAAAAAGGAAAACTAAAATAGCAGCTGCCTAATTTGCAGAAAATGTTTTTGTATTTTCACTGATTTTCTATGCATTAGTTTTACTATTTAATTTAATGAATTAACTCAATGGAAGATACATTATCATTATTTTCTGTAGATCAATTTTATGTCTAAACATCTAATGATCTATTAAGTGATTATAGATAGATAAATATCAATAGGGATGGGAGTGAGGAGGTAGAAATACTCAGCTATAAAATACTTGCGTTACAAATGAAGCAGTGTAGTGTACTTGAAGGTGAATGTGAAGTAGTGAAAATGTGTATTTAAGTGCTAAGCAACTGAAACAACCAAAACAGAAATTAAGTTATAAGAGAAAGAATAAAAGGTATTCATGAAACTCTCATCTGAAAATATAAAACATGGAAAAAGGGGAAAGAAAAAATATTAAGTACAATGAACTGGAAACCAATATAAACATTTCAGAGAGTAACCCAACTAAATCAATTATTACCTTTGCAGTGAATGTTCAAACCCACCAAGTAAAAGACAAGGGATTACAGAGCTCAAAACTCTCAAAAAGGTTTGAAATATTTACTGATGAAGATCAAAGAACATAGCCTTCAGTATGAATTGCAACTAAACATCAACAAAACAAAAACCCTTACAACTGGGTCAATATGCAACTTCACAATAAATGGAGAAAAAATTGAGGTTGTCCATAA
The DNA here is from genome assembly GCA_007922755.1 of Pedetes capensis. NCBI lineage: Eukaryota > Metazoa > Chordata > Mammalia > Rodentia > Pedetidae > Pedetes > Pedetes capensis. The sequence continues at coordinate 30,674 of VMDO01018133.1, forward strand.
TTTTTCTTTATTTGGTTCTTTGATCAACAACCATGGAAGCAGCAGGGAGGAAATCAAAGGATGTATTGCTTTGGTAAAAGCTGTGGCAATAGATCTCTTTAAAGTATTGAAAAGTGAAGATGTTACATTGAAGACAAAGGTCTGCCTGGCTCATGCTATGATATTTTCAGTCACATCATATGGCTGTGAAAGCTGGACATTGAACAAGGGAGACAGGAGAAGAATTGATGTTTTTCAATTATGGTGCTGGACGTGAGTATTGAATATACCACAGACAGCCAAAAAAATGAACAGTTCTGTCTTAAAAGAAGAAATAAGGATGGCTAGACTTCACCTTATGTATTTTGGACATGTTTTCAGGAGGAACGAACTCCTGGAGAAGGACATGATGTTTGGGAAAATGGTAGATAAACCAAAAAAAGGAAAACTCTCAACTAGATGGATTAACACAGTTGACACAGTGTCTGCAGCAATGGGCTTGAAAAAAATAAAAAAATCTTGTGCCTGGCACAGAATTGGCAAGTGTTTTGTTCTGCTGTACACAGAGTCTCTATGAGTCTGATCCAACTTGAAGGCACCTACAATAACAATAACAAAACAGAGATCCTCAGTCTGTTTGGTACAGGGATCAGTTTCATGGAATATAAATTTCCCATGGAGCTCAATTTGTAATGAGAGTGATGAGAGTGGCTGTAAATACTGATAAAGCTTTATTTGCTCACTTGATTGCCACTCACATCCTGCTCTACAATCTAGTTCCTAACAGGACACAGACCAGGGGCTGGGAACAAGTGTTTTAAAAGAAACTTACTTTAAATATAAAAGTTCTAATCAAAAATAAAAGGGATGGTTACTTATTTTGAATAAAGCTTAGAAAAAGTGAAGGAAGACAGACATTCCATGATAATGCTAATCACAAAACTGAAGAAGCTATTAAAACCACACAAATTACATTTAGAAGGTGAATTATCAGCAATGAAAACCAGTATTTCATAATCATAAAGAAATCTGCTCTGAGCTACACTTTAAGAACTACTTTTGCTATATTTAACTGTTTTAGTGGTTTTCTTCCTCAGTAATTGACTGGTTAAGGAAGAAAATCGATAAAGTTGGCCTGAAGAGCATTATCAATAAAATTATTCTTATTGACTTTTACAGAATATTTTATTAAAAAGACAAAGTAGATTCTTCAGATACAATATAATTAAACTAGAAATCAATAAAAGAAAGACAAACAGGAAAATCCCTAAATATTTAGATGTTACAGAATGCATTGCTAAATACACGGGTGAAAAAATAAGTCCTGAGAGAAAAATTCCAAATTTTTGGAAATAAATATTTTACTTTACAGTATATCAATATTTACAGTCTGCAGTGAAAACAGTGCTTATAAGAAAAATTATAACATTAAATGTACATATGAATAAAGGAAAAACTTGGCTTGGTGGCACACATCTGTAATCCCAGCACTTGGGAGGATGAGGAAGGAAGATCACAAATTGGAGGCCAACCTCGGCTATGTAGTGAGACTCTTTCCCTAAGGAGACAAACAAGCAAACAAACAAACAAACAAGCAAAAAGATATATAAAATAAAAGAAAAGAAAATAAGAAGGAAAAAGGATACTATATCAACAATGTAAATTTCCATTGAAGGAATCTAGTGAATGACAAGCAATTTAAGCAAAGGTGGATAAATACACAAATTGTGGTATATCCATGCAATGAACTCTTATTTAGTGATGAAAAGAAATGATGAGGAAAGAAACTTAAAAAAAAGACATATGCCTCTGTGAAAGAAGGCAATCTGAAAGTCTACATAATATATAATTTCAACTGTGTGACATTCTGGAAATGTCAAATTATAGAGATACTAAAATGTCAGTGTTGACTGTGCTTAGTTGCACATATCTGTAATCCAGCAGCTAAGGAGATGGAGGCAAGAGGATAGCAAGCTAGAGAGAGGCAGCCTGAGTAATTTAGAAAGAACCTATCTCAAGATAGAAAATCAAATGGGCTAAGAGTGCAGCTCAGTATAACAGTACTTGCAAAGTATATACAAGGCCCTGGATTCAGCCCTTGAGTACTAAAAATAAAACAGCAATGTTCAGGTGGATGGAAGGATGAATAGGTAGAACCAAGGTTATGTTTTAGAGCAATGAGGATATTTTGTTTGATATAATAAAATTGGATACATTTTACTGTTCACTTATCAAAATTTGTGGAATATATAATTCAAAGAGCAGATCCTAATGCAAACTATGATCTTTAGTTAATAAAATATAAATATTGGCTCATTAATTGTAACAAATCTATCACACAAAAGCAAAATATTAGTAATTGAGCAAAATGTGTGAGGAAGAGGGAGTATGGAACTCACTATGCTTTCCACTCACTTTTCCTGTAAACTTAAAACCTACTTTTTTGTGTGTGGTAGTAAGGGTTGAACCCAGGGCCTTGCATGCTTTGCAAGTTCTATACCACTGAGCTGCACCCACAGCCCATTTTTCATTTATTCTTTTTATTTTTTTTTATTTTTTGAGATAGGATCTTGCTAAATTACACAGACTGCCTCTGGTCTTGAACTTGCAATCCTCCTGCCTCTGCCTCCTGGGTTGCTGGGATTGTAGGCATGCACCACTGAGCCTGGGGGAAACCTACTCTTAACATGTCATTATTTAAAAAACAAATAAAAAGATGCAGAATTTCTGCATCAAGATAAAGTAAAAGGATATGAAAATCGATGCCTTTATGGTAGAAGGCATATGTCATTTTGCATAAGCATTTTCAATGGCAAAAAAAATGTGAGCCCATTCCTAAATAAAACCTCAGACTCAAACTACTATAGTTGCTTAAAAAATATGAGCTTGACACTGGTCCATGCTCCCAGCACTTCTAAGGATGAAGCAGAAGTATCCCATGAGTCCAGGAATTCAAGACTAGTCTGAGCAACATAGCAAAGTCATGTCTCAAGATATTTTTAAAAATAATAAAAATACCTTAGGATTTGTCACGAAATGATTCTGGGATAGACTAAAATAATATGCAGTTATTATGACTTAGTAATTAAAATTAAGAAAGACAATATTTGTGGTTCATATTGAGTTACTCAATGATGCTCATTATTTTATGACTTCATTTATTGGTCAATAGAAAGATGAACTCATTATAGGAGTTAAAATAATTGTGAAAATGATTGTATAAGTCCTTTTACACATATTTATAATGTGAATTTACATCTTTCCACTTGTATCTTCTATCATTAATATGATGCTGCAACTATTATATTTTAAAATGTCTCACTATAGAAGGGGTGAGTTTAGCTCAGTTGGCAGAGTGCTGCTCTGTAGTTCCTGAGAACCCAGACTTGATTTCCAGTACCACAAAAATGGGAGAAAGATGTGGCAGTCCACTCTCAAAAAACAATCAGCCATTGAAACATTATACATTATAGAAAGTAGTAGTTCTTCACAGGAGAACAGAAGTGTAGTGTGTTGATCTAGATTTCCTAAAAGAGATATCTCAAAATCTAAAGTGTGCTGATTTTGTGTTACAGTGGTTACTCTTTGTCATAGATGGATTTTCTCTGATAGAAGAAAGGCCAGATATTGATATCCTCCAAGACAATAAGACACTCATGATTGCATTTGCTGAACTATTGGTTAATACTACAGTGTAAAGTCTCCAGAGCTTATGACAAATAGAATCACTGAGATCAGTATGTGTGTAACATGTTCAAATGGGAGAAACATTATAGCTTCATGAAAAAAGGAAATAATAGATCAACTCAGGATGTAGAACTACTGGCTATGCTGATAATTTTATTTAATTTTACAATATGGTATTAACTGCAATAGATTTTGACGTTTTGAAGCAAAGAGCATGAGATTTTATTAATTAGCATTTCTCAGAAATATTAATAAAGATTTTAGATACGAATATGTGTCATTGATCTTTCAAACATAACATTTGCAATCACTGAAAATTCATAAAAAAAGGCAATAGCTCCCTGGACCAAAATAACTGGTACTCTGAACAAGTGCAAAGATAATGATGTATCAGAATGCAACAGTATTTTTATTTTCTTCTGTTACTTTAGACTGTGTTTAGAAATGGTAGTTCCCCTATGTACGTAAAATCTTGAAAGTGATCCATCATTTTTCTTAATTAACACTTAAATATTAGTCCCCCAAATTTTCCCTTTCACGAGATTTCCATCTTTACCTGAGGCATATTTCAATCTGGCTGCTTCTTATGAGGAAGCATTGTCCTTTATATTTATGTTCCCTGATTAACATTTCCTCTCCCTTTAGTTATTAATTCAAATCGCTGAAGCTTCCTGAGATAACCTGTGGACAAGTGATGATTAGAGATCATATGGTTTCGCTCACTGAATATATTTGCATTCAGATTTACTGATAGACTGACTTCTTCCCATAGATGAATTGTATTAGGTCCCTGCAATTGAGAGATTCATAGGGTCTCAGTCATACCACTCCTTCCTCAGCTCCAGATTCTGACACCTCCACTCCATGCAAACATTCTTTTTAAGAGTCCTTTTTATCCCTTGAGAGTAGTTCTTTAAAAGTAACACCAGAATAACCTTTTCTTATGTGTGGTCCACATTGGATTCTTGGGAAATAGTCTCTTATATTACTTACTTTCAGATGGGAGCATAGATACTTTCTGGATATAGTAGCAATTCAGCTTTGTCTTCCAGGAAGTTTGCCAGACCATCTTTCTTGCCTCCCAAATGGATTAAAACACATATCATTGTATCCCCCTAGATCTCAGTGGTACCATCAAGGCTTAAGAAGAGGTTTAGATATTTGCCAATATTTCCCCCCTTAGGAATTTTGCCCTCTTAGATATGAATGAAAGACTGAAGAGTTATGAAACCACTTCTTATTCATGTATTTCCATTTTCACTTTCAAATTTCAGAATTTTTTGCTTCAGATAGAAATTTTAATTTACTATTTTGCCCACACATTTATGTTCCCTGCCCCAGGCATATTTTATATTCAATATTTCATTTAGGTCTCACAATTCCTGGAAAAATGTTTGATTTTCTAATTATTGCCAGGCTTTAACTGAAGAAATTGAGGATTAGATCAAGTCATTTGCCTAAAATTGAAGGTAGGAAGTGGTGGAGGGCGTTAGATAAATAGCGTTAGTACTTTTTATGAGTTTGTATTCTTAGCCATTGTTCTATGCTAGCCACCCCTATAATACAGCCAAGACAACAAATACTTGTTTCTTTCTTTTATGGAAGCATCATAGCCAGAGAAGATATATGTTCTAAGCCAGGAAAAGAATAACCTATTAATTCTGGTCTGTCCTCAGTCCCAATTGGGATGATGTCACTATTAGAAATTAAGTGAATTGTATAACTGATCATTTATTGTCCCAGAAACATAAAAATTTTATAAATTTTGATATATTTTAATGGAATTAAATATTCTACTTATATTTATTGTATTGGACAGTTTCTGTAAAGCTTAAGTGGTTCAAGGGAATAGATAGGAAACAACTATAGCAATTCCTCAGCAAAATCCCATAGGTTTAAGAGTGATAATTACAATAACCTGGGTCTATATAGGAAACAAAAATTGCAGTTCTTATACTTTTCAGATAGTGTGATTTTGAATTTACTGCAGGCTAGTTTGAAAGAAGCAGTGCTTAAGAGCCATACATGAATGGAAAGAAAAATTTTATATCACAATTATAGGATTCTATCAAAGAAGGGAATATGGAAATCTAGATGTTTATTGGGGGCTGGAATTTAGCTCAGTTGGTAGAGCACTGTGCTGCAGTCTCTGAGGTCCCGAGTTCAATTCCCAGCACCCCAAAAATGGGAGAAGGACCTGACAATCCACTCCCAAGGCAATCCCGAAACAGCCATTGAAAACCCTATAAGGGTCGCTATGAGTTGGAAATCGATTCAATGACACCTAACAACAACAGATGTTTATTCAGTTTCTACAAGGAATATATTTGTGGGAGGAAATTAGCATACACTGAATAGCAGAGTAAAAAGAAAGAGTCCACCGCATTATTTATTAAAACAGCTAATCATACTCTTGTTCATAATATCCTTTTAAGTGCATGAATTTGTGATCTTTAAAAGTTTTGATTTATAACATATATTTAAGCTGTTGATTGGAAACATTATTTAGTAAGTGGTCAAAATATTAAAGATAAATTTTTATTTTATACTTTAAAAATGGATGAACATAACATTTTGTACTTTGGTGATGTGCTTTATAGTTTGCTCATTTTATGTTCCTGATTCTTGTTTTACTTTGCCTTATCTTTGTTTTATTCACATATTTCTGATGTAGGCTATCTTACTGCATATTATTGATTACATCTGATTTGGACAGGCAAAAAGAGCTATAATATATGGCTTGAGAGCAAGTTTTACTGGATGTAGTTATTCAAAGTGATAGCCCACCTATGAGCAGCACAGAAACAAAGGAACTCCAGAAGGACCAGAAGGCACACCTGCTCCATAGTTCCTCACCTATATGGTGTACCTTCCCCAGTACAGCTGAGGAAATTGTAAAGTTATTCAGGGGCCAGAATAAACATGTCAACATATTTAGCAACTCATTTTGTAAAGCTTTACAGTTGTTGTTGTTGTTGTTGTTAGGTGCCGTCGAGTCGGTATCCGACTCATAGCGACCCTCATAGGATTTTCAATGGCTGACTGCTTCGAGATTGCCTTGGGAGTGGATTGCCAGGTACTTCTCCCATTTTTGCAGTGCTGGGAATTGAACTCGGGACCTCAGAGACTGCAGCGCAGCCCTCTACCAACTGAGCCAAATCCCAGCCCCGCTTTACAATTATTAACTTTTAATTCTTTAGTTGTACTTGTATATCTCACAAGGGCATGCATATCATATATGTATTTAGTCATATTCCAAATAAAATATTTCAAATAAGTATAATAACAATGTGTGATTTCCATAAACCAAGGGCAAATGACAGTTTGCCATTAGAAACTACAATAGTCCCTAAGCCTATTTAAAGTTAAGAGAAGGAATACACAAAGGACACATAAGGTGTTGCAGGATTTTTCTTAAATCCAAATCCTTCTTTTTACTGATATCATTAAAACTGTTCCTAATCATTTTATAAATTAAAGGTACTTTAGGGTCCAAACTATCCTTATTATGGAAATTACAAATTGGTTAGTATAGATAAGTACTATAAATGTATTCTGTGGAGGAAGATAGATAGCTGGATTAATCTATAGTATTCTACAAGGAGACATAGTAAAATAATAAATGACAAGTAATGATCATTTCCATCCCCATGATTATGTAAATGCTCCCCAGGAGGATGTTTATTATGAATACTGTCATTGAAATCACCCTTCCTTCTGTTGACTAGGGTTGAATGTCTTTGAAAACCTGATTACTAAGCACTTCATAAAATATAGCACATAATGCTATCCATCAGCATTGCTGAAGAAATGTCATTGTGAAATTCCTTTGTTGTAAGCAATATATTAAAGCAAATATTCAAACACATCCATAAGGTGTGCTGAGTTCTTTCAGCATTGCAAGTCGTAATGACTCTTACAACAAATGCTAAACACATTACCATTCGTTGAATCATGTTAATGGTAGTTTAAAGCATTACTCAACATGAAGTTATTTCAGTCAGTGATACAAATGGCTTTACAGAAACATTTGTGTCATATATACAATATATACAAGAAAATATTTTCCCTTATCAATAATACTTTATACAATCTTAGATGGCAAGATTGTGAATTATGCAATCACATTCTTGATGGAGGGACTATCTCTAGTGCCAAAAAAATACCCTAACCTAATAAAATTTGTATACACACACACACACACACACACACACACACACACACACATATATATGTGTGTGTATGTGTGTGTGTGTATATATATATATATATATATATATATATATATATATATATATATGTTGTTGTTGTCAGGTGCCGTCGAGTCGGTATCCGACCCTCTGTACAACAGGGGAAACATGATTGTCAGTGCTTCTCTGCTGTTCATAGGGTTTTCAATGGCAGATTGATTTTTGGGAGGGGGTTGCCATGTCCTTCTCCCAAGCCTACAGCTTCTGGTGTTCCCAGGCGGTCTCCCATCCAGGTACTAACCAGGCCCGACCCTGCTTAGCTTCTGAGATCTGACGGGATCGGATGCCACAGGGCTACAGCTGCAGGCATATATATATATATATATATATATATATACATATTAGTTATAACAAATATACAGACTTTTGTAAATATCAACTACATGCTAATTTAGTTTTAGGGGTTTGCATAAAATACTCCTGAATACCAAATAGTTGAATGAACATGATTAAAATATATTCTGCCCAGTTAACCACTCAAAACAGTCAATTAAACCCAGATTGACTCATGCCATTTACTCTGAAACCCTTTAACTCTACTCAATCAATTAGTCTAATTACTCTTTGCCAACACCAACTGTGAAGAAAAATAAAAAACAGAGAATATGGCTATTCTTTAATGAGCTTATAATCTTTGGTTACAGAAAGTGTCAGCACTTGATATATTGATATTACCTGTTTTTAAAATATAAATATTTTTAATTTTACAGATTGTGGAATACTCTCTCTCCCTCTCTCCCCCCTACCTCCAATCTCAATCTCTCTTCCATCATCATTTGTTTCCTCACTAATGAACTTGAACAACCATCTATGTACTTAAGTTGGTTAATATTCTTTATTTATCCCTCTATTGGACTTTTCCTCCCAATTTCCTGACTTTTATTAATTACATATATCTGGTATTAATGTTATAAATAGTTTACCCCAGTTTATCAACAGCCTGTTAAAGTACATTATAAATAACTTCTTGTTGCTGTTGTTGTTGATGATGTTAGGTGCCATCGAGTCATGTCTGACTCCCAGCGACCCTCATAGGGTTTTCAAAGGCTGACTGTTTCAGGATTACCTTGAGAGTGGATTGCCATGGCCTTCTCCCATTTCTGAGGTGCTGGGAATTGAACTTGATACCTCAGAGACTGCAGAGCAGTGCTTTACCAACTGAGCTAAATCCCAACCTTAAATAATTTGTATTTCCATTAAAATGTTATTTTCCAATATGATGCCCTATCACTCCCAAATATTGTAGTGTGCACCTCCTATAAGTTTGGGACTTTCTCCTATATAACCACAAACATTTATTTAAAAGAAATCCAGAACCTGAAATTGACACATTACTACTATCTAATACCTAGACTACTTGTTTTTTACTGTTTTTCCTTCACTTCAAAGAAATGTTCAGAATGAGGTAGTTTGCATGTCTCTTCGGTTTGTAAATTGCTAAAATCCAACAGAATTACCCTAAATGTTGTTGTTGTTGTTGTTAGGTGCCGTCCGACTCATAGTGACCCTCATAGGGTTTTCAATGGCTGAGTGCTTCGGGATTGCCTTGGGAGTGGATTGCCAGGCCCTTCTCCCATTTTTGCAGTGCTGGGAATTGAACTCGGGATCTCAGAGACTGCAACGCAGTGCTCTACCCACTGAGCTAAATCCCAGCCCGAATTACCCTAAAAGGGTATACTTATTTTAAATTTAAAGTGTTACATTCAATAGTAAAATTAGATATATATCACATGAATGACCATTTAAGAAAACCCTCACAGGAATGTGAGATTCATAAGGGCCAAGGCTTTGTTGTGTTCACTGACAAATTCTACCTAGTCATTACAGTGACTTGTAAGTTACATACTTTTTATTCCTTTTCTAGTACTTGAGGGTTGCACCCAGGGTTTAGTGGGGCTAGACAAATATTTACCACTGAGCTGCATCCCAGTTTCCTTTTTTATTTTGTATTTTAAGACAGGGTATTGGTAAGGTGGAAACCTCTGGCCTTGTACTTGTGAACCTCTTGCCTTAGCTTCTTGATTTGCTGAGATTATAGGCCTGATCCGTGACATCTGTGTAAGCAACACACTTTAATCATTTTATTCATTAATGAATAATAAATATATTTAAAAAGCAATGCTCTTTAATCTTTTCTTTGTGTCTAGGTCTTTTGCCTACTGATCAACTCCTACCTCACAAGCAGTACTGAGAATGATTTTCACATATGTGAAGCAGTTTTTGAATGAAAAAAGCCAATAGTCATAAAAGACTGAGCATATAGAACATACATTAATAATGCAATTCAAAACTGAGTTCCCCTGACCTCAAACCTGTCTTCTTCCTTCTATATCCCATTGCTTTTCTGTCTCTTCCAAAGGAAGTCCTTATCAACCCTTAATCAAACCACTTTCCTCTCCTCTTTTTATTAATTTACCTTTACTTGCTTCATTCTACCTAGAAGTTAGAGCTGGGGTTTAGCTCAGTTGGTGGAGTGCAGCTCTGCTGGCTCTGAGGTCCCAAGTTCAATTTCCAGCTCTGCAAAAATGGGAGAAAGATGTGCCAATCCACTCCCAAGGCAATCCTGAAACAATCAGCCATTGAAAACCCCATGAGGGTCGCTATGGGTGGGACACAACTGGATGGTGACTAACAACAACAACCCAGAAGTTAGGAAAATCTAGATGTCAATCCTGATTGGTCTTTGTGTATGATATCTACTTGATATTTGATACCTGATCCCATCCTATGATGACATGGAGTGGGCTAGGTCATGATAAGAATACCTGAACTCATCTAATTCACAACATACCTCTGGCACCAAAGGCAAGGAGAGAGAAAGAGAAAGGGAAAATAAATTTAAAAAAAAAAAGGAGGAAGGGAAAGAAACAGTGTGAGAGAGAAATGTGTATACATACATACAACATGTTTTTGTGAAGCGAATGAAAATGAATCGAATTTAAGAAAGGAGCAGTACTGCTAATTAAACCTCAATCTCAGATTTCTTGAGAGAATCTGATTTCACTTTCATAATAATAGTTTCCAAAGTCCTAGGAAATTGGCACCATTAGGATCAGGACTTTTCATCTGTACCCACCAGTTATGAAAAAGGAAGTCTTCCAGATCTTTTAAATATAGGATCGTATTTTCTGCAAAAAGGGATAAATTAATATCTTCCTCTCCTATCTGTATTTCTTTTATTTATTTCTCTTGCTTTACACCTGTAGCTGTGATTTCAAGCACTATATTGTGTAAGAATGGAGACTATGGATAATTTTGTGTGTGTCCTTATCCAGTTTTGGTCTTATGTTCATACTGGCTTCAAATGTTCTTGTCTTTTCTGATCTCTGGATTAGTTTGAGAAGCATTGGTATTCCTTTTAAAAAGTCTGGTTGAATTTAACAGTAAACCCATGTGGCTTTTCTTTTTGGGAAACATTTTATTACTGTTTCAATCTCATTGCTGATTATTGATCTATTTAGGTTTTTTATATCTTCTTGATTCAATTTGGATAGGTCAGATATGTCTAGAAATTTATTCATCCAGATTTTTTGAATTTATTGGAATGTAATTTTTCAAAATATTCCCTAATAGTCCTCTGGATTTCAGTGGTATCTATTGTAATATTCAATATTTTTACTCTTATTTATTAATTTGTGTCTTCTCTCTTTCTTTTGGTTTGTTTGTCTAAGAATTTGTCAATCTTGTTTATCTTTTTAAAGAACCAAATCTTTACTTCATTAATCTTTGTACTGTTGTTTTAGTTTCCATTTTTAATTAAATTCAGCTCTGATTATTACTATTTCTTTCTTTTCACTAATTTTGGGATTTTCTTAGTCTTGATTTTCTAAGTCTTTAAGGTGTATCATTAGGTTATTTATTTGAGATCTAATTTTTTTTTGTAGTCTATGATAGCTATAAATTTTCCTCTTAGAACTGTCCTTATTATATCCCATAGGGTCTTGTAAGTTGTGTTTTCATTTTCATTTTATTTTAGGAATCTTTTAAATTTCTCCTTAGATTTTTATTATGGCCTACTGATCATTCAGAAGTCTGGTGTTTAATCTCTGTATTTTGATATTTTCTGCAGTTTCCCTTGCTGTTGACTTATATTTTTATGTTAGAGCTTCTTTTTTTTTTCTTTGTGCAGTACTTGGGATTGAACCCAGGGCCTCGTCCTTGCATGCTTTGCAAGTGCTGTGCCACTGAGCTGCACCCTCAGCCCATTTTTTTTTTTTTTTTTTTTTTTTTTTTTTTTTTTTTTTTTTTTTTTTTTTTTTTTTTTTTTTTTTTTTTTTTTTTTTTTTTTTTTTTTTTTTTTTTTTTTTTTTTTTTTTTTTTTTTTTTTTTTTTTTTTTTTTTTTTTTTTTTTTTTTTTTTTTTTTTTTTTTTTTTTTTTTTTTTTTTTTTTTTTTTTT
>VMDO01018134.1:0-25038 GCA_007922755.1 Pedetes capensis
GAGGAGGAGAAGAGGAAAAAGGAGGAAAGGAGGAAGCGGAGGAGGAGGAGCAAGAGGAGGAGGAGGAGGAGGAGGAGGAGGAGGAGGAGGAGGAGGAAGAGGCGGAAGAGGAAGGGAGCAGGTTTTGTTTCTTGCAGGGATACTGAGGAGGGAGCCTGAACGCACAGGGCGTCAGGCGGCAGGAAGACACTTCTAAGAGAGTCAGAGAGCCAAGCCCGAGCTCAGCCTCCCCAAACCCCTTCCCTCCCTAGGACGCACGGGTAGCCCAGGGGGCGAAGCTGCCCGAGCCTGCTCGGAGGATCCCCGCCCCTTTCCGTGTAAGCAGAAGGGAAGTTGCATCACTGCCCCGCTCCCTCAGCGCCTGTGGAATAAATTACGCCGGGTGTCAGGCGCGGAGCAAGGACGCTGCGGGCGGCGGAGTCACGTTGGTCACCGCGCGCAGACGATCGGGAACGCAGGGAGCGGCTGGCTGATTGCAAAGGGGGAGCACTTCACAGACCCCATTACAGGAAATGCGAGAAGTGGAAGGCGGCACAGCCAGGCCGCATCTGGTGTCAGCAGCTAATCGCAGTGGCCGCGGACCTGTCGGACCCGCTCGCTCTGGCGACTCCAAGGCGCAGCGCAGGCTTTGCAAGAGTCCTGGCCCCTGCCTGGGTTCCACTCGGATTCCAGCCCTGGACAGTCGGGGACAGAGCTGGAGCTCTGTCAAGGCACGCAGGCACCTGCCGTTCCTTTATCTTGTCCTTGCGCCCCGGACAAGAGTCATTTTGACCACTTACACAAGAAAACCTGGTTAAAAGAGCAAGAATGAATTCAAGGACTATATTGTTTTACTATATTTTTTACCAAAAAAAAAAAAAAAAAAAAAAAAAATTCAGGTAAAAGCAAAAGGGAGGGACGGAGGAAGGAAAGAAGTGAGGAACGGGGGCGGGGGGGAGGACTAAAAAGATGAGCAAGAAAATGAATAAAATTTTTGCACAAGAAGTTTGCTTTTTAAAAACGAATCAGTGTATCTGTAAGACATAGTAGTTTCCATACGTACCCCTCCTATTATATTGTTTTTACATCCAGGCATGGGAAATAAAGACAAACTTCCTCAGTTTAAATTAATGATACTCTCCGAGTACACTGACCCTGAAGTGTACCCCATTTATTTCAAATCCTACTATACTATGAATGTGCCCCTGTTTATTCAGGGTGATTTACTGGAAAAATTAGCATTCAATCAAAAATTTATATTTACAGAAGCAATTATCAGATTCAGAAGGAAAACAAATAAAACAAGACCTTTCACCTACTCTTCAATAGTAACAGCGCATGGTCTGTGATGGACATATTGTGATAAAATCAACAGAAGTCAAAAATAATTTTGAATATAGATCAACTTCTACATGAAGAATGGATGGTGCGGTATATTTTGTCTGGTCCTAATTTGCTGATAACTAGCATCCTGGAAATGTTTTGGAAACGCCACAGATTCTGACGAGTTTAGTTTTGAAGTCATGTCTAAGATACATGGTTGGACAGGAAGTTTTGATGGATGTGCTAACTGTGGTTGAAGGATGAAGAGCTTAGGAGTGAGACAATTAAGTCTTCAGTCCTGTGTGTCGGACTTATAAATGGTGTGACCTTAAGCATGTAACCAAGCCTCTCTGAGATCGTCTTCACTTGTGGATTAGAAGCAATAAATGTCCATTTTCTGAGGTTAAAAAGACGAGAGAAGAGAGATATAAAGCACTGAGCAGCGTCTTGCAAACCAACATCCAGTACTTGCTTCTTGTAATTAGTAGTGACAGTATTAGTATTTAGGAGGGAAATGTGGATATCTTCTGCTTTTTAAATAGACATTCAAAAATACCCAAAAAGGACTAAATGCCTTAATAGATTCTCCTAAGCTTCAAGCGACAAATATCAATGACAGTAGCTCTCCTTTGCCTCGAGATAATGTAAATTCCGTAAACAGACATGAGACTTACCCCGGAGTGGAGCTATATCGAATGCTTATCCCAAGGGATACAGTGCATACGTAACTCGATCGCCTGTTACTGTTGTAATTGGGAACCAGGAAAGCCATCCTGAGTAGAAAGAGAGCGGAGGCGCTCCGCGATGTCAGTGAGATAGCAGAGAGATGGCATTTCTAGCATAATGTTAGCCAATTAGGTGTGGGAAATATGCCTGCTCTGCTCTGAACCACCCGTCATGTGCCTGGGTTCCTAATGGGGAGAAGGAGGATGTCACCTAAGAAAGAAAAAGCGAAAAGCAGGGGGAGATGTGATTGCAAAGGCAATACTGGCTGCAAGCAGAGGGACGGAAGTCCCAGATAATGGGCAGAAGAGCCTGCAGGGCGGCTTCCCAGAGAATTGTCATGGTTGCCCATACTTGTAGGAAGTTCCCCATTTCAGAGAAAATTTTACAGATGCCCCACTTACAGCGTAATGAAGGAATGCTACAAATCAACTCAGAGGCAACAAGGGGTACTAACTAGCCCCTTCCTACGCTGCCACCAAAAAAAAAAAAAAAACTGCTTCTCCCAATGAGGTTTTTCAAAAATGAATTATGCCATTAAGTGCCAAGAAGAAAATTAGCTATGAGCTTTTAAATTTAAAATGATCCCCTTTTTAATTGTAAAAGAGTGGCACTTAACTACTATTGATCCTGCAGAGACACATTAGGGAGCAGGGTCATCGTAACTGTTAATATTCACTGCTTCGCAAAAGAGCATCAAAGGACATTTTAATGTCACAGACTTTCTCGGGGAGTTTTTAAGGAAGGTTTGAATCCGCCAGCCTATGAATGAAAAGGACATGAGGTAGACAAATGTAGAAACAAATGTGATAGCAATTTTCTGCTAATCAAATCGTAACTCAAGATTGATTTCTTGGCAAAAGTTTATGTCATATAGATTTCCAAGGCTGGTCGACATTTAAAAGTCAGAGTATATATTTTCTATAGACTGGGACTTTTTAGATGATCGTCCGATAGGGAATTTTTTTGTTGCTTATTTTTGAGCACATGAGTGTGACAGAGAGCGTCCCTTCTGGGGAAGACCATCCTACTTCAGGGGGAAGGAATGGGAAATGTCAGTGTGTCGTATTTCCGTACGCAGAGTCTGTCCCGTGCTTTTGAGATTCTTATTGGATGAGGCAATAAGCCCAGATGAGTGTTCAGTTTTTCAAAGGTAGAAGTTGTATTTTTAGAACATAGTCAGAGGTGGTTTTCTCCCTTTGCCAGGATTTGAAGGCACTAGGTCTGTTGCATTATCAACGTTCCGCTCCCTTCAAGCTTTCTGAACTCCACCTTGTGAGGCCAGGACAAGGTTCTGCACCAAAGTGCCTGCTGCTAAAATTGAAGCCCTCGAATTTCGAAGCCCTGCCTTGCAGCCAAAGAGAAATGCTTTTTAAAAAGTTAAAAGTACATTGTAATACAATGTTCTAGAAACACTGTTTCTAAAAGTTCACCAGAAACTGATTTAGGGTTAATCAAGATAGTATTTTAAAACAACTAAAATGGCACAATATTTGGGATTAAGAAAGAACTTCTTTTTAAGAGTTTTTTTTTTTCATTTACAATTTTGTACAACAGTTTGTATTAGAAGCTATATTAAACGTTCAAAAAGAGCATAATTTTACATATTTTTGCCATCAATAATTGGGATTCTGTTCTTTAGTTAAGAAACACTTAGAATGTACTAGCCTATTTATCAATGGAGCAGCTGCCAAACTTTTTGGCACAGGGATTGGTTCTATAGAAGACAAGTTTTCCATGGAGCAGGGATGGGGCTGGTTTGGAGATGATTCCAGCACGTTACATTCTTAGTGTAAAGTCAGATGAAATTCTGCTGCCTAACCCACCAGTACCTGTCAGTGCCTCCAGGATTTGGGAACCTCTCCATGGGGCATGAAAAGGAGTAGACTGGAATTCTTACCATGTTGGTTTTTATGCAAAATTCTAATCTCTGCAGCCATGCTCCTGGTTTCCTTCTATGGAAACAAAGTCATTTTGGTTCACATAGATGTAAATCGAATCATTGCTGAGGATGTTCAAAATATGCCAGGAACAGACAGTGTGAACTGTGAATGGTAGAACAGGCAGAGGTATGTGGGGATTTCCAGAGGGATGGGAGGCCAGAGGCAGATTCTGAAGGAATCCCAGTCCTGGAGCCAGTGTCCCTGTAGGGCCTGGTCTGAGGCCCTACACAAGGCAAAGGGCTGAGCAGTTGAAGGGTGTTTTCTGCCCTGTCCTGGAATCATGAATCCCAAATCCACAAACATCCCTCTCCTTGCTCTGTCAGCAGCGAGAAGGCTACGTTCCAGGCTTCATGGAGAACTCACATATTTTGATGGAACGTCTTAAAGAGTGGGGAGGGGAATACCAATGGAAAATTACTTATGAGTGGAAATGTTTATCTAGAACCGGAAAATAAATCACACAAGCTGTTTGAGACTTGGAAACCTAGGTTAGGCGGCAGCTTCGGGCTGTTTGTTAGAAATGCTTGGGAGCAGTGTACCTTGTGGTGGGTTGGCACCTTCACACCTGGAAGACGCAACATGGTGGCCCTTCCGGGACTCACAGAGACCCATGCAAAACAGGGCGGAAGCTTAAGCTTCATGGGCTTCGCAGGACATCTCCCTCTGCCAGGGTGGTGGCTGTTGTTAGGTGCCGTGGAGTTGGGTCTGACTCCGAGCGACCCTTACAGGGCTTTCAGTGGCTGATCGTTTCGGGATTGCCTGAGGAGTGGATTGCCACATCCTTCTCCTGTTCTTGCAGTGCTGGGGATCAAAGCCAAGTCCTCAGATGGTGGGAAGCAGGGCTGTATGCACTGAGTGAAACCCTAGCCTTCCTCTGCCATAGAGAATCCATAATGAGTCTGGCTGGTTATCTTTTACGGTTTCCCATGCAGATCATTCCATGCCAGAGACTCAGGCAACGCTCTGTGCAAAAGACAACATCGGCACGTTTGAAATCCCTGGCTTCCAGGAAGGAAAAACCTGTTGGATGGAATGGGCTTTGGGCTTGTGATTGTCCCTCTCATGCCTGTGCATGTCACCATGTAACTCTGACGGTCCCTGTGGAGAGAATCCCTGGGTCCCGCCTCTCCAGAGCTGTGCGGCTGTGACACCACGCGCACGTGAGGGAAGGTGTGTTCCCGGCAGCTCTCAGATCGTCGTCTTGGTGCCAAGATCACGGATCACATGTCCCCGAAGTCTGACAGTCCAGCGCCATCTCGGAGTCACGGGGCAGCTTGAGGCTCAGTCCCTGAGCTTCGAGTGTGAGGAATGAGCTGATTGACCTGAACCTACTTCTGATGAGAGTCAGAAAGTCACAACGCCTCTCTGCCGGCTCCGACAGGTCAATAACATTGAATTTGCACCTTGGAAGAGGAACTGTGTTTAAAAAATAATCAAGTTGCTCCAGCAGCTGACAAACAAGGAGCTGAAGAGTGTGATAAGGGTGTGAACTGTCCATTCCAGCCACCCACGCAGGAAAGCCTCAGAGCTGGGAGGTGCAGAGAGCCCCGTCTTGCAGTTGGGGCTGGGGGAGAGACG
Source organism: Pedetes capensis (assembly GCA_007922755.1). Taxonomy (NCBI): domain Eukaryota; kingdom Metazoa; phylum Chordata; class Mammalia; order Rodentia; family Pedetidae; genus Pedetes; species Pedetes capensis. Next base: position 5,547 of record VMDO01018134.1, read on the forward strand.
GGAAGTCCGGGAAGGGGACAGTGATGAGATGCGGAATCTCAGAATCTAAGGAGCAGGGGGGAGTAGGAAGTATACTTCAGGGGACATAGTTATATTAAAAGAACAGCTTGTTGTGTGTCTGAAATTGGCATTTACCTTGATCTTCTGTATCTTAGTTGCTAAATCTGGCAACATAAATTTGAAAGCCAAATTTTAAAAAGAGCCTAAAAGTGAGCCAGGACTGTTCAGGTCTAAGAAATAGAAAAGCATGCCAAATGACTTAAAATGAAAAACAAAAATAAATGTTGCACAAATAAATGGTCAATTGCCTTTTGATAATGATGCTAATCCAATTCATTTAGAAAAGAAAAGGTGCCAGAACACCTGGACACTCAATGGAAAGAAATAAAATAAACCATGATCCTTATCTTACATCAGGCATAAAAAGTAATTTGAAATAGATCATAGGCCTAAATGTAAACTATAAAATAGTTTGAAGTAGATCGTAGACCTAAATGCAAAACTATAAAGCCCCTGAAGGAAAGCAAAGAAGATCTTCAAGACATGGGGTAGGCAGAGATTTCTCAGGTTCCAAAAAAGGAAATATGTATAAAAGATAAGCAGATAAGTGGATGTCTTAGGTTGAGCTCCCCAGAAGTGCAGCCTGAAATGGTCTCTCTTGTGTGCGACATTTATTGGGTGAGCCCTTGCAGGGCACATCTGTAGGGGTGGAAGGGGTGTAGACAGGACAGAGAAAGTAGCCAGGCAAAGAGATTGGGTCAGCTCAGATCCACCCTCCAGGACACAAATGACACCTCAAGATTGTGGAGGTCAGAGAACAGGACCTTGGGACCCCCATATCAGGCAGTCATTTAAGTCACTCCAGGAGACGGCATGGCTGCCCAGCTATCTCTAGGTAAGATGGTTCTGTCTGCCTGAGAATAATTCTCCAGTGAGGGCTACTGCCATGAGTTTTGAATAACCAACGTGCCCAATACCTGAGGAAAATGAAAACCATCAAGAATGGAGGTCTAGGATGGGCACCAACAAATGTCTACCACCGTCAGAGCTCAAAGTTAAAAACACTCAAACATCAAAAGAAACCTTGAAGAAAATAAGTAGACAGGTCACATACCAGGAGGAAATATTTGCAACTCATGTGTCTAGCAAAGGGCTCACATGTAGCATATAAAAATAATTCCTGTAACCTAATCAAAAATACAAACAACTCAATCTTTAAAGTGGATCTTCTGTGGACAAACTGCCTAAAATTAATATGACTGTCAATACCAAATGTTAACAAGTATATGTTGCTAGCAGGGAGGTAAGGCGGTACAACCAGTCTGGAAATTGGCAATTTCTAATCAATCCAACTGAACGATTATCTCATGGAACTGAAAAATTGTACTACTAAAATTGTACTACTAAATATTTACTTTCTTCATAATATCCATAGAAAAGAACTTACACGAGAGTGTTGGAAGGCTCATATCAACTTTGTTTATAATCATCAAACTGCAGAAAGAGCCCCATGGATTTTTTTTGCATATTCACACAATAAAATAAAACTTAACAATAAAAAGACTACTGCTATATGAATGCACATGTATGAACCTCAAAAACACAGTAAGAAAAGATATGAGAAAGCACTCATTCAATAACTCTACTATATGAAGTTCAAGAGCAATCAAAACTAGTCAGTGGAGGTGGAAGTCAGAAAAACAGCCATTTCTAGGGTGGGGTAGGGGATTTGTTGTAAAAGGGTCCAGAGGAATTTTACAGGGTGACAGAAATACATCATGTCTTGAAAGAGGTGGTAGGTTACAAGAGTGTATACATTTGCGACAATGTATCAAACTGTGCACTTAGTATCTGTGTGTTTTCTATTACAAGGAAAGCTATACCTCAACAATTTGCATTTGCTTATATAACTAAAATTCCAAAACCTAAATTGGTTTCAGGACTGTTTAGATACAGGAGTTCTAATAAAGTCATCACCCGGTACCCCTGGGCTTCCTTTCTCCCCCTCTCCACACTTTTGCTTCTCTTCCCTTGCCTTTGACTTTATTCTGGACCTGACTGCTTCACCTAAGCCATACCAAATTTCCTACAGCACCTCCATGGGTGAGGAGATGCTGCCTGGCAAAAGTACAGTATTGACTCAACTTATTCATCACAGAGAAGAATCTTGTTGTTGTTGTTGTTGTTGTTGTTGTTGTTAGGTGCCGTCGTGTCGAGTCTGACTCATAGCAACCCTCATAGGGTTTTCAATGGCAGATTGTTTCGGGATTGACTTGGGAGTGGGTTGCCACGTCCTTCTCCCATTTTGTGGTGCTGGGAATCGAACTCGGGACCTCAGAGACTACAGAGCAGTGCTCTACCAACTGAGCTAAATCCCAGCCCTGAGAAGAAACTTGGCACATGGTAATTCCTGTTTCGACCAAGAATCACAGCTCCTTGGTTGGACAGCTCTTGTTGCTCTTGGCAGACCAAATCTTAGAGTTGACAGTGGATGTGGCTTATCTGACCTCTGAAGGGAAAGGACCAGTACAGGGGTTGCCCTCCACCAGCTTACGAAAATGCACATTATTTAGTCCTGCTCATTTATCTGGATGTTTGTTGCTGTTTTTATAAAAGTCATGATTGGCCTTAAAAAAATATCAGAGCCAGAGGTTGGGAGATGGGCATATTATTGATTTTGCTCTCTGAAGAGGTCACAGAGAGAAAATGGAATCAGGTCTGAGCAGAAATGGTGGGGCCTTTGACCTGTGGTCCAGAGAGGGCTACCGTGCAGAACCAATAAGCAAAGCTCTCCTGGTTCCTCCACTCCGTTCACAAATTTGGTTTCACTCCTCCCTGCTTCCTTTCCTGAAAATCTTCAATGGGTCTTTCTCAAAGCCATTTGCCCTCCAGCCCTCAAATAACATTTTCAGATAATTTTCTTCCTGAGCCTTCAGCCTGCTGGGAATAAACTCTTTATTATGCATCGATTTTTTTTTTAATTAAGAGCTAATTTTCTACATTTGCTCTTCACATCCTCTAACTCAGAACTAGTTGCTCTTCTTCAGGCCTGGGATGGTTAATCTGGAGTGTCACCCTGGCCGATTTAAGGCATGCTCCTTGTTTATATTCTGCGACTCAGCAGGCACCAGGCCCATCCCTCCTCTGCCTAAAGGAATCCCAGGTGACTTTGGCTTTGATTAGAGTGACCGGGCTGCCCAGCGGCATCTGTGAGGGAGCTTCTGGGGAGACTGGATGAGTCCACGGAGGAAGGAAGATGGTCCTCAACATGACAGATGCTAGCCAACTAGCTGAGGGCCTGGGTGGAAGAAAAAAAAGAGGAAGGGGCAATTGGTTCTCTCTTCCAGAGCTGGGGCGCCCATTTTCTCCTGCCCTGGGGGTTTGGGACTCACACCAGCAGAATCCTGGGGCTCCTGGGCTTTTGACCTTGAACTGAAAGTGACATCATTGGCTTCCTTGTTTTGGAGGCCGTAAGGTTTGCACTGAGCCATGCTATCAGCATCTCTTCATTCCCCAGCTGACAGTCAGAGTTTCCCTGAGTTGTGCACAAAGCCTCTGGCCTCAAATATGAGATCCTCCTGACTCAGCCTCCTGGGTAGCTGAGATTACAGGCATGTACCATGGTGCCCAACTTTACGTTTATCGTTTGAAGCTTATTAGAGAAGATATTGGGCTGGGATTTAGCACAGTTGGTAGAGCGCTGCTCTGCAGTCTCTGAGGTCCCGAGTTTGATTCCCAGCACTGCAGAAATGGGAGAAGGACCTGGCAATCCATTCCCAAGGCAATCCTGAAACAGTCAGCCATTGGAAACTCTATGAGGGTCACTATGAATGGGATACCATCTCAACGGCACCTAACAACAACAATAGAAAACATTTTCTATGCAAAGATTATCAGCAGATGATCCTGCACTTTGGAAAAGGTCGAGAGTTTTATTTTTCCAGTTACAGCTGTAACTCATCTGAAAGTGTCATTGCATCTAGTTACTTTTCCCATGTAAATATCCAGTGGTCCCAATGCTACTTTTGACATCATCTATCATTTCTCCACCATTTCCCAGTAAATATGTCATATTTCAAGTCCATATATATGCACTGGAGTCTTCTCCTGGGATCTCCACTGTTTGTCTATCGATCCTAATATTTTAGAATCAACTTGCCCATTCCAGCAAAAAGAAAAATGTCCTTTGGGTTTTCAGCTGACATTTTGTTTATTTTGTGAATAATATTGGATAGGATCATATTCTTATACTGCTAAAACTTCCCATTCAAAGGTAATCATCTATCTTAATTTAGAATTTTCCTTCTGTTTGTTAGAATTTGTACCAAGTAAGTCATTGTTCATTCTGAGATCTTGGGTATATAAATACCCTTTGGATCTTATACTTTTACTATGATGATGTTATAGCAAGCAAGCTTGCTGAACTTCCTTATTAGTCTTAATAGTTTAGATTGTTCTTTTATAGGTAGAAAATTGCATTTTATTAATAATGTCAATTTTTTCTAATACTTACACTTACTTCTTCACATTAACTACAACCTCAAATATAATAATGCATTGGAGTGCTATTAGCAGAAATCCTCATCTTTTTTTGCTGACTTGAAGTAAATGAATCTTAAATATTTTAATTGTTTTAGAGTATTAATAGAAACCATTAAACCAATTAAGCAAGTCCTTTTCTATTTATAGTAGACTAAAAGTTTTTATAATAATGTTGAATTTTATGTAACAACTTCTCTTTTTATCTGTTAAGAATGTAACATGCCGTGATGGGTCTAGCAGTAGCCATGGATTGTAGATATGGTCAGTGAGACATAAGTGAATTCTCCTAAATGGAACTGAAAAAAGAGCCTTTATTCTGTTCCATCTGGAATGCAGACCTGATGACTGGAGTTGTAGCAGCCTTCCTGCAACCACTGGGCAATAAACATGGAAATAAAAGCTAACATAATAAGAGTGGCATAGCAGAAAATAGACAAAGTAGGTTATAAAGAACTGCATGAGAATTGAATGGATGGAAAAATGTGTTTGAAATGGAGATTTGGATGTAAGGGCTAGTTAAATGGTCTCTGATCCTCCTTCAGTAGATATGCCCCTTTCTTATCTTATGGGACATAGTATATTGAACCTTTTAAAATAAACCATTAGCTGAGAAAATAGTGATGTTAAAACAGTGTTTGAATCAGTATTTAACATAACAAGACATAGTTACCTATTTATTATCATATCCAAAACTCATTGTCAGAAACTAAAGCAAGGTTGATAAGTGAAGAAGGAATTTGAAGCCTCACCAAAGAAATCATGGAGGGCTAGAAATGAAGATATTATTAGTTTTAGAGAATAATTTCTATTAATTTTTTAATTGGCACACTGTAAAATGGATCTACCAACCAAGAGCCTACTTGAGTATATGAAGATTCAATTGAATACCTCTTAAACCTCAGCATACTTTATTCAGGTTTAAATTATCCTTGTCTGTCTTTCAGTTTCCATTTCATTTCCTCCCACGTAAAGCACCTGTTCCCAAAATAACTGTTTTCCTCTCATCTAAGATGTTTTAAATTCTCCTAATTGGATTTTATCTCCCTAGAACCAAACATTTCAGTACCATAAATGTCTTGGTTTCACAGGGTAAAGGGGATTTACCAAAATTTATTTATCACTAAGGGATGAGGGTTTAGCTCAGTTGATAGAGCACTGCTCCACACTTTCTGAGGACCTAGGTTCAATCCCCAGCACCGCAAAAACAGGAGAAGGATGTGGCAACCCACTTTCAAACCCTGAAACAATCAGCCACTGAAAACCCTATGAAGGTCACTATGAATCAGACCTCAGTCAACAGCACCTAACAACCATATCTCACTAAACATTTGTTAAGAATTTACCATGGTATACAGACTCATCTATGTGGATAGCAATAAGGAGAAAAATGTTTGGACATATAGGAGTTCAGAGTTGTATTTCTGATTTAAAATTAAATACGTACAGTGTCAATCCTCCACAATAATTTAATCCCACTCATATGCACACACACACAACACACACAATATTGTTACATGTGGCTCCAGCAAGAGAATGCCATTAGGAGGGAGAGACACATTTGAAGCTAGAGGAAAGAATGCCAATAGGAGAGGGGGAGGAAAGAGTAGCTAATGGACCCAAACAGCAGGATCATCCAAGGAGGAAGCCTTGTTCATTATAAACACAAACAAAAACTGGAGCCTATGGGGTGGATGCATCTGGAACGGAGCGGAGTTCTAGAGCAGCAAGAAAGGGAAGAGCCAGAGAGTGGGTGCAAGCCCTGGCCTGGGAATCCCATGATTCAAAACCAGGGCGCCAAGGTCAGCCTCAAGCCCAGAAGCAGCCACAGGCACCCTACAGGTGGAAGGCAGAGACAGAGCCAGGAGAGAAGGAAGAAGTTTGCGTCTGTAGCACGGCTGTAGTTCAAACGCCTGTCAGAATCCAGGGCCTTCATCTAAGGTGCATGCTGGGTGCTGGACGTGCTGGAGACAAGAAACACAGCGGGCAGGGAGCCCTGAGATGGAACTGCAGATCATAGGAAGCCCCGAGCCACGGGCAGCAAGCGGAGGAAGACGTAGGAGGGTCACGGGGTGGCGACATCATCCACACAGACAGATTCCCACCCGAGCAGAGGACAGGGACTGAAGCAGGGTGCTTTTGGTCTGTGGTGTAGATCCAGGATTCCTAAGTCAAACGAGTGTAACTGAGGAGCCACCTATAATGAAATATTTTACTTAAACATAAGTTGTTGCTGTTAGGCGCTGACAAGTAAAGTCCAACTCATAGCAACCTGATACACAACAGAGTGAAACGCTCCCCAACACTGTGCCATGCCCAGCACGATGTCAGTGCTTCTCTGCTACACACAGGATTTTCAGTGGCTGGTTATTTCAGGAGTGGGCTGCTGGATCCTATTTCCATTTTTTCGGTTCAGGGGATTGAACCTAGGTCCTCAGAGAGTGCAGAGCAGCACTCTACCAACTGAGCTAAACCCCAGTCATCCAGCAGTTGGATAGGCAACCCAAAATGTTCACTGCAATGGGCACCCAGCAAGGATCCTGTGGTCAGTTCACAGAAGCCAGCCCGGCACAGGTCTGCAGGAAAGCAATTTCTTGATTAACACAATTCCATCCCGCTATGTTTCACCATGGTGGGCTTTAATGCCACATAGCACAGGTTGTCAAGTGATCCTTGTCCCTACTTGTACACAGACCCCACCCTCGCTACTCCAGCATGCTGTGGCTTGGGGAGAACATGATTGTCCTGCTCAAGATGATTAACACTGTCAGTGAAACTTGGCGAGGCTCCCTCAAACAATGTTGCAAATGCAGATACAGAACACAGGTCAGGCATTCCTAGTGTGTGAAGACTTTGCAGACTTTTATCACTCTGGAACATGTTGGGATTGGGGTTGGTGATGGTGTCAGAAAATTAGAAGGTCTCAGTGGCAGATTGGGCCATGAGCAGAAACTATAACCTCATTAGTACACATTTGAGGGAATATAACAGTATATATGTAAATGTGTGTGTGTGTAGTATATGTCCTACACGCTATATTTGTTGTGGTTTGTTTTGGGTGCTGTCAAATCAGGTCTAAATCACAGTGACCCCATGTACAACAGAAAGAAACACTACCCAACACTGTGCCATGCATATGATCTTTTTATGTTTGAGTCCATTGTTGCAGCCACTATATTTCTTCTCATTTTGAGTCGTGCCAATAAAAAAGTGAGTATTTCTGTTCGGTAAAGCCCGTCTAGCTGTTACAAAATACACTTGGAAATACGTAAAGAAATCTGTTGCTGAAACATCCGATTCTTATTGAGTCTTCATCTCCAAGTAATTAGAAGATTGATTATGATTTGTCAGCAATTGAGACAAAGTTCGAGTCTGAAGTCAATAGAGGATTTCATTTTCCAACCCTACTGCTTACTTATCAGTTTTCATAGAGGAAATCTGCAAAAGAATACTGAATGCATGGCTGCCCATCGGGTCCTTTCTGACGGGGATGCTGACTCTCCTCTTTTAAGTGTCCATAAAGATCACCTTTCACAGGGACCACAATAGAATGAACATGCAAATAACAGAGAGGAAATAACAGCCTGGGCTTTTTACCCTGTGAATTGATTTCCTACTCAGACTTATCACAATGCTGTGAAAGAAATGGAAGCAGAGATATTAGTTTTCAGAAAGGAAAATGGAAAGGGAAAAAAAACTAATTTGTTAGGCTCTTCAGCCCTGTAGAGGTGCTTATTTGTTTTTCTCAAGTATTCAACTAAATGGAGACGGTATTATTACTTGGAACCCACCCCCCCGCCAGACCCCACTACACAGGGGAGGCAAACCCATGGCACTGGGGGTGGGGGGTGATGCTCTGCCCTCCAGGGCTGACTGGCAAAGAGGTTTCATCCACAAAGACCTTAAAAAAAAAAAAAAAGCAGTTGAAATGGAATGGCTTTCTACCTATAGAAAGGGGGTTGATGACTCGGCCCAAATCCTTTCTCGGACATGCCATTAGGTCTTTCTTCACTCTTAGAATCCGTAGATCATGTTGAGGGTGAGGGGGAATTAGGACTTGTCTCTATTGTGAAGAAAACTTAATTAACTCTCTCTGGGGAATCTGGATAATGACCAGTAAGCAAAACGTAAGTCTATCCTGGACCTGGAACAGAGGAGCGCACTGTTCACTGGAAACGTCATCCATTATTAAGAGACAGAAGGAAGGACAACGGAAATATTAGACCCATGCGGGGTGGGGCCTGTTTTCTTGTCTACCTTTCTGCTGTTCTATTCTGCTCCCATCTATTGACGTCTTTCCTGCCCCATGCTTGAGAGGAGCCATCCGGGTAACCCGAGAGCAAAGACAGAGGGAGAGGAGAGACCACTGGGTGACCTGGGAGAGGGCCCCGCTCTTCTTCCCAAAGGCCGTTCGCAGTTCATTTCTAGCGAGGTCAAATGGGTAATGCTCCTCTGGGGTCTGCATGAAGACACTCTCTTTTTCATTACCTGGGTCCCAGAGGATGTCACGGGGCTGGACAGACCTGTTATTACAAGATCCCCTGGCGCAGAGCTGTCGGAACTCATTACTCTCTGTCCTTGTCTTCGCGAGGTGCCCATTGCCATGAGCCCTGCCGTCCAAGGCAAATGGACAGCTGCCTTGTGCGGTGGGAAGAGAACATGGAGGGCCATTGCTGCAATCGTGTTTCCCAGCCAGAGTCCAGGAGGGAGGCCCCGCCCTCTGAGACGCCCAGGCCACTCTAGCTTCTAAATGTATAAATATATGGTACGTGGGCCCCTGGCTGCTCTCTTTTCCTTGAGCCCTGTCTATGACAGAGATGAGTCTGGAAGAGTGGTTTTATGAATCTTGGTCAACCAAGAAGTAATCCATACGAATCACAATATCATGGGCTATGAATTGCTTACAAATCCATAATTCAAAAGCATATGTCTTTAGTGGTTTTTTCCCTAAGATACAGATGCAAATGGTACTATCAGTGTTTAGACAGAGTACATCCAAAGGCTTGAGACAGGTAAATTCAGCATTACAAATCTCCAGAAGACCGTCTACAATTCTCCCCCAACTTGGCAGGGTGCGTGTCAGCCAGGATTGAATTAGATGATGACTAGGTGAATGGTTACTAGTATTTTAAGTAAATTAAACAAATAAATAAATAAACTGCTAATATTTATCAAGCATTTACTAAGCTCTAAATGTAAGGGCTTTATTCATGGTGACAACCTTCCCATTTGCCCTTTAACACCGATACTTTTCATCTCCATTTTATAAAAGAGGAAGCATCAGTGCCAAGAAGTAAAGGCACCCAGTATCCTATAGCAAAAAAACATTACTGAGCAAAGTTCAACTGCAGGCAACTTAAGAACATAGGCTCTTCCTACAAAACTATCAAATAACTCCCCCAGGAATCATCCATTCTAAAGCACTTGAGGATTTCACATGTTTTCTTTTTCCTTTCTTTCCTGCCCTGCTCCTGGTGCTGGGGACGGAACCCAGGACCTTGTGTGCATGTTAAGCAAGTGGTTTACCACTGAGCCACACCCCCAGGCCACATGTGAGGCAGTCTGAAACATGACTCCAAAGTGCATCAGGCCAATGCACAGGGACTATACCGTCACACTAGGAAATGAATTTCAGAAGGCTGAGCCCTGGTGGTGACCATCTAGATAATGTTTGCAAGCATCTATTCCATGATGAAGTCATTCCATTTTATCCCATGGAGGAGGAAAAGGAGGCGACGATTGTATAATCAGTGGGGTCAATAGAGGAAAAGAGGTTACTGAAGGTTGGGACCCCCATTTTAGAAAAGCATAAAGAAAGGCTAATGTAGCTGGGCATAGGGATACATGGGTGCAATCACAGCACTCAAGAGGTCTAGACTAGAGGATCACAAATTCAAGGCCAGCCTGGGCTACATAGTGAGACCCTCTCTTAATAACAGGGAAAAAACAAATACCTAGATGAGTCATAGAGCCTACAAACTAAGCACGATCGAATGTTAAAGGCAAAATATGGCTGGAAAAGTCCAGCATGGTCAACAATTAGCTCTTGCTGTATACTTTCCTTGGCTCCTGAAGTAACAACAATGGTAAAAATTCTGTTCTGTGTTCTCTGAGGTCCAGGTTTCAATCCCCATCACCCCCCAAAATGGGAGAGGGACCTGGCAGCTCACTCCCTGAACAATCCTGAAAACAAGTAGCCATCGAAAACCCTATGGATAGCAAAGAAGCACTGACATAGTGCTGGGCATAACACAGTGTCAGGGAGTGTTTTGTTCTATTGTATATAGGATTGCTATGAGGTGGACCAGACGCCATGCCTCCTAACAACAACAACAAAAGCCACATAGTCCCAAATTCCTGCTATGGCTTTGCCACTGATTGCCTGACACAGGTGGCTCTGGTAAGCTTCTTCAGCTGTGTTGCATGGGGAATATCTTCACACCTTGTTCATGTTGCTCTCTAATGAGAGGAATAAGGCTGTTCATGGAAAGTGTCTGACCCAGAGTCTGGCACACAGCAAGGATTCACTAACGTTGGGCTTAAACATTGAAAAAGATCGTGGGCATGGCACAGTGTGGGGAGTGTTTCATTCTGTTGTACATAGGGTCCCTATGAGTCAAACCCGACTCGATGGCACCTAACAATAGCATCTTTTCAATAAGTACTACTATTTTCAAATGATAATAATTCAGGGTCTACTCAAAAAAGCAATGCAGCCGAAATGGAATACATATGAAGTGAAACAAGGGTCACAGAAAATAGACTGAAGTAAAGAACATACATAATGGGCTCAAAATCCCACTTAAAAGAATGTTTAAGGGGCAGTATAAGAAGGAAGACAACTATTGTTTACAAAACAGATCTTCCCATTTGTAAAAATTTTGTCCCACCTAATAGTCACCACAAAAGGAAGAGTTTGAAGGCATATCAGCCACTATTTTTCTATCCTATCATCTTTGACCATGTGTTTGAATTAGCTGTTCTGACAAAAAATTGCTGTTTCTTTTCTATATTTAAAGGGGGTGTTTTCAGTCTCTCCTTTCACTACTTAGGCAAAAGTCCATGGAATGATAGTCATGATGAGCTCAACATTAGTGAAAAAAGTTTGTGTCATTCAGCAATGAAATCACACATCCCTCGGGACATTGACTACTCGGTTTCTGTTAGTTGTCTCACAGGATAGATAAGCATAAGTGAAAACAATACAGGGATGGTAAAAACATTCTCTGGTGAAGCGATTTCTGGACACACTGAGCAGAAGTGAGGGTGCCTGTAAGGCAGGGACGAGAGTTAAAGCATTTTCCTATGGAACCAGAGTGACAGAGTGATTGAGGATGAACTGAGCAGCGGTTATACCTTATTATTCAAATTTAATTCATTATAGAAGTTTCCACTTCTCAAAGAACTGAGACTCGCAGACTGAATTCCTCTCTTCTCTGGCCACAGACATCAGTGACAGGGGCAGGTCAGGCAGCCCCACTCCACACTTAGACCTCGATCACCCAAGACCAGGCTCGGACACGTCAAGCTTCACACATCCACCCCGCCACCCCCGGTGCAGATGCACCCCCCCCACCCTAGGGGGCGCTGTCAGGCTGAATGAGCAGCCATGTGAGTAGGGACACCCACTCTAGGGTGTAAACGAGACAGCCACCTGTCACCCTCCCACGAAGCGCAAGTCAGGTCAGAGCCATCCTGTGAAGCTGCAGTCTGTCCTGGAATAAATCTCCAATTCAGAGAGGAGCAAGGTCCCCTACCTGCCAGGTGGCTCGTGACCTCCGGCCTTTCAATCAGGGTCACTGGCAGCAACTGTAACTGCCAGGCTTTGCCTAAGAATTCCATCTCTAAATAGAATGCCCAGCGCTGAGAGGTCAGCGGAGAGGTGGCCACCAGATACCTCCAGAAGACAGCAGAGCCCCTTGCAGAGGGGAGGCCAACTGCCTGCCTGTGTCCCCACCTGGCCCAGGTGCAGCTGACCGCCCCCCCCCAAGAGCAAGGCCTTGACTCCTGTGGTTCCCTGGGCTTTGGGGCCAGCTAGCGCATCAAGATTGGCCCATATACCCTGTTCTCTCTCTGTATGCGACAAGCTATTTCTAACTGCGGGGTGCCAGGCTTGCATGGAGCATCGCGATTGTTCCAGAAAGTCGCAGTGCTATTTTAGCAATCTCCTGATGACTGTGCAACAGATCCAGCCTGGCCTCCCTGGGAAAGGAGACCGGGTGTGTTCAGGAAGAGGAAGCCTGTAATTTGCACTCGAGCGTGTGTGTTTTACTTTTTAACCTGGGACACCATTTAGGAATCTTAGGGCCTCGTCTCCTCAGGCACCCCCAGCCCCCAGCTGTCTTGATTAGTGGCTCTGGGTATGCTGGTCAGATCTAGGGATTAATGATGGCTAATTTGCCCGAGGTTGGTGCAGCCCAGGCAGCCAACGCTGCCCGGCCAGCTTTGGCTGCCATATGGGCGGAAGCAGCTGTTTCAATTACTTTCGGTGCCCAGATGTGTCGGAGCAGCCACCAGCCCTCTGCGGGGTACATCAGCCGTGCAGCAGCTAATTGCTTCACTCGAGTGTGGAGGGGAGGCTGGGGGTTCTGCGGAAGGGGTTTGGGGGACGGCCGAGAGCCAGCTGTCATGCCTGCTCACAACGCGGGCAAGCGGACAGCCTGCGACTCCGCTTCCCCTTCCCCTGGCCATCCTTGCTGGTCTCTGGGCTGGCTGTGTCCTTGTCATGTGTCCCACGTGGGCGTGGAGGCAAGTAGCAAACGCGCCGTGGCCTGGGCTGTGCCCACCTCCCCACAAATTACGCCTGTCGGAAACAGATAGATTTTGGGTTCTGCGCATTGTGGACGCGGAAGAAATCGAAGCCACCCAGCTTCACTTAGCATGCAGTTCAGGTTGGCCATTAGAACTGGAAGCTTCGAGGCCTGTTTTTAAAGGTTAAGGCCTCCCCTCGTGGCACCAAGACAGTCCTCAATGAATCGGAGTGGGTGTGTGCTATTTTCTCTGTATCAGGGTGAGGCAAGAGGGGCTAGAGATGAAAACTCACCTGCTACCCTTCCCCTCTGCCCTATCCTGAGTTCTTAGGACGAGGAGTCGGAAATTAATACCTAGCAGAGATGCGTGCTCCCATTGTTTAGGGTAGAAGAGGTGACCAAGGAACTGGAGTAAATAGGAAATTGTTATCCTCCCCGCAATCCGCGCACTTAGAAAAAGAACAAGCGTTTGTTTTGTGCTAATTCTATGGTAATCAGGGCTATTGTACTGGGCTCCACGATTGGGTGTTGCCATGGTTATTCCAAGCAGTCTATGGTTATTAATTGCCTAGAATGAGCCGTGGTTCTCAGTTTGACGCCTTTCATCAGAAACATGAGTGCCCATTCCGCTCTGACAGCTCCACGTTTTTGATGCCCAGGATAAGTTTGCATTCTCTCAGCTCTGGATTGGTGGCGTGTAACCTGTGTCCTGATTCGGTTTGCTCCTTTCTTCCCATGGCTTCTCTTTAAAAACACCTTTTGATTATGACCCTGTGGAAGAACTAACAGTGCAGCATTTCTTCAAATCCATCTATGGATGAATATATAGTAATGGAACTGTTAAAAAGTGGTATTAAAGAGCAGGTGTGAGCCAGACGAGGCAGCATGCCTATCATTGCTCAGACTTGAGAGACTGAGGTTGGGAGATCACAGGGGGCCAGAGGCAGTCTGTGCAACTTAGCAAGAGCCTGGCTCAAAATAAAAAAAAATTTTTTTAAAGGGCTGGGGATGTCATTCAGTGTTAGAGTGCTTGCCTAGTGCAAGGCCCCTGGATCAATCCCCAGTACCACAAAGGAGGGAGGGAGGGAGACAGAAGGGAAGGGAAGGGAAGAAAAGGGAAGGGCAGAGGAGAGGGGAGGAGAGGAGAGGGAGAGAGATAGTGAAAGAGAGAGAGAGGAAGAGAGGGGAGAAAAGAGAGGAAGAGAAAGAAAGAGAGAGGGAAGAGAGAAATAAAAGAAAAGAAGGAAGGAAAGAAGGAAAGAAAATGAACAAGGAAAGAAAAAGAAAAAGAGAGAAAGCAAAAGGAAGGAAGGAAGGAAGGAGGGAGGGAGGGAAGAAGGAAGGAGAGAGAAAGAGAAGGCACGTGATCTGTGTTTAGGAAGGGTTCTGGAAAAGTTGAGTCATCGCTCCTTGGAAGTCTGTAGACACTGAACTTCCACCTCTGGGTTGAGTCTTTTTTGATTCTGGGACACAATCCCTGCCCCCCCTTCTCCAGCTGGTTACTCAAAGCAAGTCACAAAATACCACTTTCATTGTAATTACTATGACTGGTAGTGGCGATGGCATGAGTCCCTGTGTTTAAGTAGATAATCATCAAAACTGATGTTTCTTAAGGAAAACATCCACAGAACTATTGGAGATTGGGCATAAACGAGCAGTTATGGAAATGCTGGAGGTGGCCCAGAATGTCTACACATTATCCACGTATAATTTTTCAGAGTTGGATTATGGTAGGAATATGTAGCATGATGTCCACTTAAAAGACAGCATTAATCAAATCAATACCAGCATTTATTATGTTTTTGCTGCTGTTGCTGTTTTGTTTTTTGTTTTGTTTCGGGGTACTTGGGTATTGAACCCAGAGCCTCACACATGTTTGCAAGTGCTCTACCACTGAGCTGCACCCCCAGCTCATTTTTTACTTTTTAACCTTGAGACAGGGTCTCCTTCCCTCTGGCCTCAAATCTGTGATCCTCCTGCCTCTGCCTCTCAAGTCATGCCACACATTTTTGAAATAGCAAAATGGGGAGTTTCCATCCCGTGATGTGTAGCCATGTGTTTGGCACCTTCCTCTGTGTTTACAATGGAGCGCCAGATAAGTTACAGGTGCTCCTCCTAAACTCGAGGAGGTGGTATGTGTTTCCCCTATCAACTGCAATATAACAGACTTAGTGACACAAATGCGTGAGGACTTCCTGTTTCCCACGCTTCTGTGGTGGACCTGGACCACTCCCCGCCACAAGCCCTTCACAGTCCAGGCGTAGAGCTGGTGCTGAGCAGGGCTGGGCTGGAAGTTCTTCCAGGTAACCTCCTGCACCCATCATCTGGTGCTCAGTGTCAGCAGGGACCTGTTTCTCTGATCCGTGGCATCTTCTAGAAGGTGGCCTCTCCTCCTCCACATCCCCTGCACATGGCCTGTCTCCAGAAAAGAAACTCCAGTGGGAAGAGAGCAAGGAGGTCAGAATCTCCCATCTGTTTGGGCTTGCCATGGAACTTCCTCAGGCCACGCAGCCACAGTGCCAGAGGAAGGGAGACACCGCAGCTCCTGATAGAACAGGGCCTGCATTCATCGCATGGTTTGATGGAGCGGGAGCTGTTCAGAAACCTCACAGTTTGTGCCTTTTAGGGGTGCAGGCCTGGGATGAAGTGATTCTACATGAAATAAATAAATAACGTGGGTTGTCTTTGTATTAATTGCATGTGATTTCTTTAAGTAGAAAGGAAACCAAAGAAACCTTTTAATTCAATAATATTGTCTGCTGTATTGTTAGAACATGGCATACTGAAAAACTAAACAACAAAGTTTTCTTTTCAATACTCTCTTCTCCTGAAAACTGCCAAAGCAGTATTGATTAGGATGTTTCCCATGTCTTTTGCCTGCCTTTGAATACTAAGAATCAAAAAGCAGAATTTTGTATATAAGAAAGGCCCCAAACTGTCATTTTTTGGTGATAAGAGGAAGAAATTCCCCTCCAAATGTCCTCACTCATGTCTGCATTGGGGCTTAGCTGAGCTGAGCGTATGCATTAAGGCTCTAGACTGCTCGTTCCTCAAGGCTTGCCAAGATTCTCCCAGGAAAATGACCCATCCACATGATGGTAAAGTGTGCTGTGGTTTAGGAATCCTACCATGATCACAGCAACATCCTTAGGGGGAAGGAGGTGTAATCACTGAAGTGAGTTATCCCGAGTCGGGTCTGACTCTTAGCAACCCCTCTGGGGTTGTCAATGGCTGATTGTTTCAGGATTGCTTCGGGAGTGGATTGCCACGTCTTTCTCCCATTTTTGCAGTGCTGGGGCATTGAACCTGGGTCTTCAGGGGGCGTGGCACAGTGCTCTACCAACTGAGCTACAGCCCAGTCCTATGTAGTGATGTCACCAGTGTGTGACTGTATGGGAAGAACTATTCTCAGCACAACTGCCTCCGTGATGCATCCAGGTCGTTATAAGTATTAGTGGAGCAGCTATTGGAATGTTTATCTGTTCTAAAACTCATGTGGAAATTAAGTTGCAACTGTAACAGTTTGGAGAGGTGTTAGGTTTTGAGGTCACTGGAGAGGGATTAATGTTACTATTGAGGGAGCAGGTTTGCCTCCTCCCTCCTCTTGGGCTCTCTTTGGTACCAAGAATTGTGAGAAACCCAATTGAAAGAATATGGACTACAGTATCCTTTTAAACTAAATGTGTTGGTGTATATATAACAACAACAGCAACTATATATGTTACATTTTTCTTGTGTCTTTGAAGACAAAATCTTTGATACATGATCACAATGAACTTGAAGGAAAAACATATTTAATCCTGAAAACCGATTTTGGCTACTTACACCCCTCTTATTTTCTTATTTGCTTTCAGATGGGCTGGTTTGACCGGGGGTGTCCTGCAGTACCTTTTTGAAGACCAGGAGTCGCCGGCACAGGTAATATGTTGGTATTTGTACACTAAGTTGCCTAAAACCACAGACTTCCTGGGCAGATGGTCTGACTCCTGAGGGATCACAGGCAATAGCCGGACCAACTGCTTAGCTGCGGCATAATGAAGACAAGCTGAGCTCCCAGCGTGCCGCAGAGGAACCCAAACTTGGCTAATTCCACAATTTAGTGTCAGTCACATGAACCGCCCCACTTTGGTCTTAGATAGGACTCATGTTTACCAAGGAGGAGAACCCAACTCCAGCCATGGTTTTAGCCCATTTGCTCTGCTATAACCGGATGTCCCAGGCTAGGTGATGGATAAAGGAAAGAAACTGATTTTGTTACAATTGTAGCAATTCCTGTATCAAGGTGCCTGCAGGGTCAATTGTCTGGGAAGGGTAGCACTTTGCTTCCAAGATGTTGCCTGGTTGTTACATATTTACAAAGAAGAAACATTGTATCCTTTACTGGAGAAAGTAGAGGCCAAGCCAGCGGAAGCTGCCAGCAGCCTCCATTACAAAGACCTTAATCCTGTTCATGAGAGAGAAACTGTCATGGCCAAATCACCTCTGAAAGGCCCCATCTGGCAATACTATCACACTGGCAACACCTGGATCTATAAGGGCCACATCCTACCATATGTCCACAGCCATAGCACCCCAGCAACCAATCCCCCCAATCTTGGAAGCTAAGCAGGGTCGACCTGTTTAGGCCTTGGATGGGAACACCAGGTGCTACAGGCTTGGGCTAAGTACCTGGCAGCTCCTGAAACAATCTGTCGTTGAAAACCCTATGATAGCAGAGAAGCACTGGCATAGTGCTGGGCATGATACAGTGTCAGAGAGTGTTTTGTTCTGTTATATATCAGGTCTCTATGAGTCGGACCCAACTCGACAGCACCTAACAACAACAACGACATCACACCATAGCATCCATATGGATGAGATTGGCCCAGCAGTGTCACGCTATGGAGAGTGTGACCCAGCTTCATTTGGGGATCAGTTCTGAAGGTGCACAGGTAATCCCTCTCTCACCATTGTGCCCTTTCCTCCTCTCCCTCTTTTGCCTCTCTCCCCTCTTTTCTCTCTGTCTCTCCTTGCCTTCCTTTTCCAATCTGTCATCTGTCTCCTCACGTCCTCACTCTCTGTAGACTAGCTTCTGCTAGAAGGGGGCTGTCTGCAGTTCACACTTCGTATGTTCTAAAACAATCCCTCCCCAGAGATCTTTGGGGGCTCTAAAGGATCCCCCAAAAAACATGTATTGAAGGCCTGGTCTCAGTCTGTGGTACTTTTGGCAAGTCATGGAGCCTTTAGGAAGGTTAGGAGGTGGAGCCTAGCAGAAGGAAGTTGGGTCATGGGGGGCCCGAGCCCGTGAGGGGGATATTTGGAGCCAAGCTCCTGATCGTCCTCTCTTTCACTTCCTGGCCACCATGTGGTTGACGGGCTTCCTCCCCCTTGTGATTCCTCCACGATGTCCGACCTCATCAACTCAGTGAGGCCAGAGTACCAGGCACTGGAACCACTAAAACTCTGAACCAAAAATGAACTTCTTCCCTTTGTGTTGTGTATCAGAAGTGTCTGCTTACAGCAGTAGAAAACTGACCCACAGCAAATCGGTGCCAAGAAGAGAGATCACCACTGGACTAAGCCTGACGGTTTGGTTTAGAAAATTCTGGAATTTGTTCTAGGGAGAGATCTGGACAACTCTGAAAAGCAAGGTAGAGAAAGCGTAAGACGCTGTGAGAAGAGCTTCCTGGTCAATTTCTGTGGGTTCTCAGGACACCAGAATGCCAATGAGAATGTGAACAGGACAGTCCATGCTCAGGGTCACTCAGATGGAAATGAGGATTGTGTTGGTAATTGTACTAAAGGGCAATGAAGTTCTATTCTAGCAAAATAAATAATAAATAAATAAATAGATCGATCTTGTCTACATTTCATCAGCTTTTCTTGCTGTAGGGACTTGAGTGTTGCTCTGATGCTGAAAGCTATGCAAGGGAGATTTCACATACCAGCAGGGCCACCCATGGTGGGCAGGCTCCAGACTAAGGCAGACTGGGGAAAAGGACCCAGCAGCCCATTCCCAAAAGATTAGCCATTGAAAACTCTATGAACAGCAAAGAAGCACTGACAAATACAATGCCAGAAAATGAGCCCCCCAGGCCAGAAGACACTCAAGAAATGACTGGGGAAGAGTTGTGGAGAAAAGATGTCTCCTCAAAATAGAGTTGACGTTAATGATGGGAATGGAGTAAAGCCCCTGGGACCTCCTTTTGCTGAGGTGGTACATC
>VMDO01018134.1:25138-42975 GCA_007922755.1 Pedetes capensis
TTTTTTTTTTTTTTTTTTTTTTTTTTTTTTTTTTTTGACAGAGTCAGAAAGCTGAAGAATGCAATGATCCCTATCTCAAACATCCAATTAAAACAAAATCAGGAGAGGACTCTATTTGACTAGTGTAAGGTTCTCACCTCTTCTACCTCGAATGTAGCAAAAGTCCTGGAATCTCACTTACACCTGGTAGTGGCTGGAATAAGCCTCTGGCTAGAATTTGGGGAACAGTCAGTCATTCCTGAAGAAGCCAGAGGCTGGGCAGAATAAACAAGAGCTTTGCACTACAGGGCCTACAGCCATAGCCCTGTGCCATCCAATCCCATCAGATCTCAGAAGCTAAGCAGGGTCGGGCCTGGTTAGTACTTGGATGGGAGACCACCTGGGAACACCAGGTACTGTAGACTTGGGAGATGGACCCTGCAACCCACTCCCAAAAATCAATCCGCCAATGAAAACCCTATGAACAACAGAGAAGCACTGACAGTAGTGTTTCAGCTATTGTACACAGGGTCACTATGAGTCAGATACCGACTCAATGGACCTAACAGCAACAACAACAATGCACTACAGGAGGTTTCAGTGAGATGGAGAATAATGAAGAATTTGGCACAAGAAGACAAGGTATAGGAACCGAGGTCACTTACCCATTAAGAGTCAAACTCCACAAGAGAAACCTAAACTTTGCAGTGAGCAGCTTGAGGTTCTAGTCTTGGCTTTCATGCAGTTTGGGGACCTTGAGGTCACTGCCTCTCTGAACCTCAATTTACTCATCTTAAAGTGCGGATCATGTCATCTCCCTGGCGAGGCTCCTGACAAGATTCACAAGACGAGCGGGCATCATGAAGCGCGCGCCTTGAGCAGCTCACACGCAAGAAATAGAAGCTGTTATTTCATCTGCAAAAGAAAAGCTTTGGGGGAAGCTCGAGAATCATCTTCCCGTTTTAAAAGCCTGTCATATGCACGCGAGTTTCAGCTTCTTCTGTGTACTCTGGAGCATACAGCTTCTGTCAAGAAGTTACGAGGCAGTGAGTTTTACTTCAAGGAAAGAAAAAAAAAGAAACTTGATTGAAAGCACAAGTGGACTGGGGAAGACGGAGCAAATTTCTCCAAAGAGTTTTCAAGCAAATCTTCGCTTGCTCCTTCCCGGGGATGATGTAAAGAATTCACGTGTCATTTGGAGGTGAGTGTCAAGGGCGTCCTCGGTGCCTCCCACCTCTGATTCCATCACCAGGCAGGGAAGGGCATTCCAAGCCCAAGGCCAGAACTGTCACCTCCAAACCCACGTGAGGAGACACCCATCCCTGCCTCCTCATCCACAGGCAGCTGCCCAGTTCAAGGCTAATAAGCGCATCACCTTAACACAAGGTTGTACTTATGTGTCAAAAATGCTGAACTTTAATTTGTATCTCTCATGTCCGTAGATAGCTACATTGTCTACCTTACAATTTTGCAAAATGAAGGCGGATTGTTTAGAAACACAGGTGCTACATCCTTTGTGCAACATCAGTCATTATTCCAAAGCTTCTTTTTCTTTTAACTCCTGTTTTCCAGGTTATGAAGATTAAGCACCTAATGTTTACTTACAAGTGTTCCCCAGGGAACCAATCAGGTCACCGTCTAGTCCTGGGGGTGAGAAGCAGAGGAATGTTGGAAAACTAAGAGCCTTTTTTGCCCTTTTTTGCCCAGACCATTGGCTAAGCAAGATCTTTTCGCCTCCCTCTCGCCCGGAGCACTGATGAGGAAACAGCTCTCCTGCTCTCTCCCCCACCTTTGGTGAGGAAAGAACGCTCTCCAGCTGCGACCATCAACAAGGAAAGAACCCGCTCTCCATCTGATCACCGATGAAGCAACAACCGTCTCCTCATGACCACCAAGACCACCAACACAGGTGTTTGCTCCTGGAAGGCAAAAGCGCCCGAGGCTTTTCCCTTCTCCCATCTCTGCTGGTGTCCTGAGGGCTGCAGGAGTCCGAGCCCCTCACCCGAGGGTCCCAAGTGAATTGTGTTTCGTATCTGTGTGCACGGCAGTGCCGCTCGTCCAAACCTCCCGGCGGGACCGGGAGGCGCGAGCCCCACATAGAGTCTAGCGGTGGTGGTACTGGGAGCCACAACCTAAAAAGTGAGCAGAGGAGTTGCCGGCAGCTGCGCACCTTTTCTAGCAGAACCCCATCTGCTGCCCTCTCTCAGTTCTTTCTGCCTCCAGCACCCCTAGTATCCACCCTTAGCGACCCTCGTCTTCTCTGCCCTGGGACAGTGCATTCTACCTCCAGCCTGCATCTTCCATGCGCCTACCTGGGCAGGCCCCAGCTGGAAGCATGGGCATCCGCTGCCGTGGGTGCTGGCTGTCTCTCGGGCGGGGTGTAGGAGACGATGTTGACTATCGCATACTCTAATGATATGGCGCTGTCGTGGTCCGCATTCCAGGATGCCCCCTCAGCACTCCGCCGTTCTAACCTGGCTATTTCATTTCCATTTGCAATCATGACTAGGCTGAGTCAATTAACCACAGCTTGGTTTCCATGTCATGCCCAGGAGCAATTGCATATTTTTTAAAATGAACAAGATGTATTGGACTTGCAGCCATTGAAAACCCTATGGAGGTCACTATGAGTCAGACGTGACTTGACGGCACCTAACAACAACAACGATGCACCTCTATTGTGAATAAGTTGGTCCTTTTTGTGGTACTGGGGGTCTGAACCCAGGCCTCATGCATACTTTGTAAGTGCTGTACACTGAGCTGCATCCTCAGCCCCTTTTCTATTTTCTGTCTTGAGGCAGGGTCTTGCTAAGTTGCACAGGCTGCCTCTGGCCTTGAACTCACAAACCTGCTCCCTCACCTTCCTTAGTTGCTGGGATTGTAGGCATGCACCACTGATCTTGACTTAAATTGACCCTTTTAGAAATATTTAGGTAGTTTCTTGAGCCCATCAGCCAGGGGTGAGTTGCTGTGAAGCTGGGTACTCTGGCATTTGTTCTGTATGTTAGGCTTTCAAAGCCATTGAGGGAACACCTTTCCAATATCAGCTCATTCTCTGGATTTCTGGACATGTGGTCCTCTGGCCTTCAACCCATGTAGGGCTGCCCTTGTGATCGAACCTATAAGATCATGAAACGTCCAAGAGAGTCACTTCACACCCAAGACTGCTCAGCGTTAGAACCTTTGAGGACTCCAGCATCACGTACGTCCAGGCTCGTCAGGGTCACCCTCATGCAAGTCTGCTTTGCAGAAGCAGAAAGTTTATGCAACATTTTGCAAAGAGACAAAGTAGTGGGGAATGAAGGGAATAAAGTGGAAGGAGCAGACCATGTGGCATTTGCACCTACGAAGTCTGCAGAATGAATGGAACTGGATGATATTAAGTGAAATAAGCCAGATAGAGAAAGACAGGCACTCTGTCCTCTCATGTGGACACTAGCAAGCAAAAACACAGAAAGTCAACCTGAATGTGTCATCGTGATTATTAGAGGTTGAGCATATTGGGGGATGGGGAGGTAGATAAAGACAGGCTGAATTTGATGAGTGCGCACACTATGCACCTGTTCAGCTATTACACTGAACCCCATTAATACATTAAACAAAAACTTAAGAAATGGATGGATATGTGTTTAATATTCTAGGATGTATTGTGATTCAATGGAGGAAAGTTAGATTTCAAAAAATGAGACCAGAGAAGATGACATTCCTAGGCAGAAGAAAGGATAAACATCATCCTAAAGTTCACATCCTACATAAACATCTCTCTCAATGGATTACAGGCTTACTTAAAAAACTATAATACTTTGAGGGGAAAATGTGAGAGAGAATCTTTGAGACCTAGGGCTAGGCAAGTTCTTAGATTTGGCCCCCAAATCACAATTCTTAGAAGTAAAAACTGACAGACTAGACCTCATCAAAACAGAAACTTCTGTCCTATGGCAGGGGTGGCATGCCCCGCATGGTTAAGACGGTGACACAGTCTATCGTGTGAAAGGAGACCATCATGAAGCATGGCAGCGCGGTTTATCCAGACACAGGATGCCTCAGGAAACCAAGCAGAGGGGTGATTGTCAAACTACATTGGCCAGGTTCCCAGAGGAAGACCAAAGCTCCAATCCCAATTCAGATCTCTAAATACTCTTCTAGACACAAACTGAGTGAGAGAGAGAGAGAGAGAGAGAGAGTGTGTGTGTGTCAGTGTGTGTGTGTCAGTGTGTGTGTGTCTCTGTGTGTGTGTGTGTCAGTGTGTGTCTGTGTGTGTGTGTCTGTGTGTGTGTGTGTATACTCTCCAAACTGGCAAACGAAAGAGCTGCTGCTATTCACCTGACCGACATCATTGTATATGGTCAGGACCTATGTGCTCCAGCCCAGTCTAGAGCTAGGACTTTTCTGGGAAGATTACTTGCCTTGCTCCTACCTCACCCAGTCCTCCAAGGTGAGCCTCCCACTTGCTCACGTCACAGCAGGTCAGAAGCAAAGAGGGAGAGAGGAAGGCCAGCATTCCAGTAACTCCTGTAAGGACACAGCCCAACGACCTAACTTCTTTCCGACAGGCCCCACCCCTACGAGTGCCAGCACCTCCAAATAGCACCACCAGCTGGGGTCCTAGCCTGCATCAAATGTATCTTTGGGGGGCTCTTCAGAGCCAAACTATGATACTCTCCTTCTGGCCCCCAAAGATCTATGTCCGCCTCATCTGCACAAGTTGAAGTGTGAACCAATACGGCCCGTATCTTCCCCGCTGCTTGTCTCTTGTGCTCCTCCCCCCGCCCCTGCTCCAGAAGGAATTTCTTCCTCAGATGATTATGAATGGGAATATCAGGTCCCTCTGAAGGAAACACCATGCAGTCTCCTGAAATCTAGCCTTCATGACTACCCCAGGAGGGGAGGTTTGCTGCCTTTAAAGGTGCATATGATTCCAATAGGTAAATAAAGGCACGGTGTAAAGAAGATGAGGGGAACCACGTTCCTGATGAGGGGACCCCACCTGGGCTACATGCATCCAGCATATAATTCTGGGGACTACAAAGAGATGAAGCCTCCAGAAGGTTGGGGCAGAGTTGGTGGGTCTTGGGTGCCATGAGACAGAACCGGAGGATACGTTTGATAAGTTTTTCTGGGAAGGATATGAAACCAACGTGCCAGGTCACGAAGAGCCCTCAATACCGCTGTAGTTGTTGCTAGGACGTCAGTCTTAGGGCCCGGCTGTTAGAACTGACACTCACCCTTTAATTAGTGGGGGTAAATGAGCTTCGGTTGTGCCTGCCCTTCTCTGTGTGGATGCACTTGAACCCGACGTTGGAAAAGTGAGATGGCCTTGAGGAGAGAATTAGACCGAGGACAGAATGATAAACAGAGGAATGCGCACGGCCAGCTTAGAAATCTGATTTAATGCAGACATGCACAAAAAATCTGTCAGGCTTGCTGAAAACCGGGAGGCAGAGGGAGATTGTCAGTAAAAAGGATTCGCGTGACAGGAGAGCCTTTTCTAGTGCAGCTGTCTAGGGATGGGGACAAGCTGCCTTTGTCGGCGAATGAGAGATTGACCATGTGGGGCTGAGGCTGGTTCCCAGCGCCCCCCGACAGCTCATAGGACCTTCCTCTTTTTATATAAGGTCGTTCATCAAACGCCCATTGAACGCCATAGTGTTTGAAATTTCTTGGGCAGCTTCTCAGGTGGAAGAAACCTAAATCCGAGGGGAACTGTGTCTTGCTGAGGTGTGAGTGCCAGGGGCAGGCAGGCAACCCCAGGTACCAAGCTGCCATCTTGGCAGCCCAGGTGAGAGAACATTCAGGGGATCCCTCTGCAGAATAACAGGGGCTGGAATTAAATCACACATTTGCTTATCTGGACAAGAGATAGATTCACTGCTATGTGCTGGGGTGCTATGCGCTGGGGTGCTGTGCACTGGGGTGCCAAGGATGGAAAGTAAGGCACAGATCTGCCCACCAGGACCTTCCAGCTAGGATGAGATGGACCAGAAGGACACATGAAGGACAATGACCACCAAGTGGGCACGTGTCAACTGCCACAGGACAGGCTCCCAGAGGGCCACAGGCCACCTATGCTGTGGGAGATTTTCCAAGGAAAGCCACACTTGCAGCAGGAGACTGGGATTGGTGTGTGAGGCACTGTGTTGGGCAGAGGGGAGGGAGGACCATGTTGAGGTCTGGGGACAGAGGAATGGTTGCCCCACAAAATTTCAGGACCTCTGAGGAAGCTGCAAGGAAGGGAAAGAATACTGAGGGAGGAAGAGGGAAGGTAAACAGGGCCAGAGGACGTGGACCCATAGGAGCTATGGGGGAGGGGTGGAACTTGGACTGGAAAGGTGTAAAGATGGAGATAGGAACACACTCTGAGCTTTGTCCACTTTGCTCTGCATATCATTTGCAGCAAGAGATTTTGTGCGTGATTCCATGTGCACTCATTGATCTATGCATAAATGATCAAGGGCAGGCATTGTCGAGTCTCTTGTGAGATTCCATTTCCTAACCTTCTTAGTCTTTAGTATTCAGAAGCGAATTTCTCAGGGATGTTGGTTGGAGATTCTAAACCCAATGTAGGACAAAGCTGAATCTACAGGAGGTCCCCCAAAGCACTTCGGGGCTTGGAATCAACTCTTCTTTTAAGACGTAAAGTTTTAGCCCATCAGGTTTTTTGTGTTTGACCTCCCAGTCCGTTTTCTTACAGAGAAGTTTTGCTGCTTCTTTTTAGCTGGCATGAAGTTGCGTCTGACTCAGCACCACGACCTTCCTAGGGTTTTCAATGGCTGATTGCTCTGGGATTGCTTTGGGAGCAGATAGCCAAGTCCTTCTCCCATTTTGAGGTACTGGGGACCCAACCCAGGTCCTCAGAGAGTATGGAACAGTACTCTACCCACTGAGCTATACCCCAGCCCTTGCTTCACCTAAAGGGTCTAAACTGCTGTTTCATTATGTCATGTATTCTCTGCGAACACTGTCTTTCCGATGGTAACTATGACTAAGTATTATACAGTATAACAAGTTGTGTGTGCTTATACTAAACTTCCATGATATATTTTTATTTTCAGGATAGCTGGTAAAATGATAGATTCCAATATTTCTAGTCCACCCTGCTTTTGCCCTGGGAACTCAACAGGAGTCCCTGAGGCTGAGGAACTATGAACTTGACTGGTCTGTGACCTGAGAAATAGCATGATGTGGAGATTACAGAAAGAGCAGGGACATGTTTGAATTCTGCGGTCACTGTGTGGCATTTGGCAAGATGCTTACCCTCTCTGTGCTTCGGTGCCCTCATGAAGGTAACAGTAGTTTCTGCCTCATGGATTGCCATGATAATTCCATGAGAAAATCATGCAAAGTCTTCCAAACAGAACTTGGCAGAGAGGTTAATTATTATTGTTTTTAAAAATTAATTATTATTCCCCTGTCATGCTTAAACAGCTTTGCTGGAGGATAATATATTTCTCATAAGTAAATTTTCTGGTAATTAAAGCTTACTATTTCAACAAGCAAATATACACACTCTTTAATATTTTGGAATGGAACTCTGGCTAACTCTGAAATCCATTATTAACACATACAGAAATCATTGAGATCGCCTCTAGGAATCATTGTATTATATGATATTATATCAAATTTGGCATCAGGTTGCGATAGGAGTGGCTCCAGAAAGTTAGTTTACCCCTACACTAAACTGCTGTTGTTGCTGGGGGCTATTGAGTCAGGTCAGCCTCATACTGACCTGATGTACAACAGAACAAAATCCACCCAACACTATGCCATGCTCAGCACTATGTCAGTGTTTCTCTGCTGCTCATAAGGTTTTTGATGGCTGATTGTTTTGGGAGTGGGCTACCAGGTCCTTCTCCCATGTTTTTCAGTGCTGGGGATCAAACCCAGGGCCTCAGAAAGCACAGAGTAGTGATCTACCAACTGAGCTAAACCCCAGCCCCTACACTAAATGGCGCTAATGAATTCCTCCTGCATCATCGGTGCTTTCTAGAAAGGTAGCTCTTGCTGTTTTCTAATCTCCTCTCACTGCCTAGCTCTCAGCTGGCCGTCCATGTGCCCGTAGTTTCCCTCTTCCCATGACTTCTAAAATCTTTTGGTTTCATTGTTAATTTGTTGTGACTTAGAAAACCAAGGATGCAAGCTGATCACTTATGAGAGGAATAATGAGGATACCAAGGCCAACCCACCTTCGCTGTGAGTTGATCATTTTTGTGGAACTTTATGTGGCTTCTACTCACCATCCCCCAAATCCCTATGAGTACAATTTCTCCTCTAATGGCATTTTAAATTGGGAGAACATGCTTACTTCATAATGAGAGAAACGTAGCCCTTTCCACTCTGGGAAAAGCCTAGCCCTCCACCTACTCCGAAAAATAATGAAAACGTACCAGCCAGCTGTGTATACCATTAGAACCTAATCCAGACTGAGGGTGTGGAGTCATAATATTTCAGTTAGATTTGGAGTTCTACTTAGAACCCGAATAGCCATATCAGTATTATGACTTAAGTGAGTTTATAAAAAGAAAACATTTTTGTCCATTTAAATCAAATTGTGCTTATATGTATACATAAGCAAGAAAAAATAATTTTCTTCTATTTGATCTTCTGTTGAAATGTTTGAGACATGTTGATTCTCCAAACTGGATGATGACTATATTTACTTCTGAGAGAGAAGAGTCAAAATTAAGGTATGTAACAATTCTCATCTCCAAAGAATGAGCTGTGTTTCACTAAAAGCTGGATTTTCATGGCTGGTTTGATAAGGCACAAGGAGGTCACACTGGGAAGTATCTGGAGTGCAATGGTAACTCCAGGTCTTGCCATTTTGCTGTCTACCTAAAGGACCAGTTGCCGGGCGCCGGGCAGGTCTGCACTTGCCTTAATAACCTCAGTAGGTGAGCAATGTGTTTCCCATAAGTCCCTTGTTCCCGGGGCTGGTGGAGCAGCCATGCCTGCAGAAGTCATAAATTGTCAAGTGGAGTGTTTAAAGGTTTGGTTTAGGGGTCAAACTTTCATGTTAAACCCCGCTGATTAAAAAGTAGGATTTCCCAGATATTGGTTCTACTTTTGGAAACTCAAGAGACAATTAAGTTTGCAGAGGAACTGTAAAACTTCCAGAAGAAAGTTGGCATTGTGTGGGATTCTGTCAGCTGCTAGATTTCTCTGAACAAAGCAAAATGAAGCCAAATAAAAGTTTAGGCAAATGAGCTTGAAGGAAGGGGTGTGGTGGTGTCAGGAAACAACTGTGCACACTGAGGCAGGCAACAAACTGAATAAAAATAGCCCAGATCAGAAGTGCCAAGGGGAGTTTGAAAGGGCAAGGGCAGGGCCCACGGTAGCTGTAGAGAACATGACAGCAGGTGAGGCTTAGAGAGACAACCTCCTCCGACCTACGCTTCTTCCCTTTTATTTATTGGTTTGTTTATTTATGTATTGTCCGCCCTTCCTTCCAATCCATCTCTCCACCTTATTGGTTCTGCTTCTCTGGAAAGCCCTGGTACCGAGATGAAGGGGGAAAAATGATGCTGGGGAAGCAGGAGAGGCAGCAAGGATGATGAGGTCGCAAGAAGTTAACAGACACTGTAAATACAGGTGGAGATTCCATGGTGCGCCATGGTTGGGGAAGAAGACAGAGGCAGGGGTAAGGGATGACGCCTAGATTCTGAGCCACAGCTGGTGCAATGGTGCTGCAAGATGATGTTGTTGTTAGGTGCCATTGCGTCCGGTCTGTCTCATAGTGACCCTCATAGGCTTTCAATGGCCAGTTGTTTCAGGATTGCTTCGGGAGTGGACTACCACGTCCTTCTCCCGTTCTTGTGGTGTTGGGTGGGGATCGAAATCAGGTCCTCAGAGAGTGCGGAGAAGTGCTCTACCAACTGAGCTAGACCCCAGCCCCAGTTACCATAGCAAGATATAAAACTAAAGTTTCCATTCACTTAAAAATAAAAATATTAAGTGTTAAATCTGTAGGAATTGAAAAGTAAAATTATGTCTTTACTAAACTGATAAATTTGAAAACATATTATAAAAGTAGTTACAATGTGATTCCCTTTAATACTCAGAAGTTGTTGCTGTTGTTGTTGGGTGCTGTCAAGTTGTGTCCGACTCATAGTGACCTTCATAGGGCTTTCAATGGCTGGTTGTTTCAGGATTGCTTCGGGAATGGACTGCCACGTCCTTCTCCTATTCTTGTGGTGCTGGGTAGGGATCGAACTGGGGTCCTCAGAGAGTACGGAGCAGCGCTCTACCAACTGAGCTAAACCCCAGCCCTGCTGCAAGATGGGGACTGTTAAAGAAAGATGGAATTTGGGAGAATATGTACCTATTGAGACATTTTATCCCAATTCTAACAACAAATAAGTAAGGTGCTTCACCTAATGCTAAACTATCTTCAAGATCAGGACTTGTACTAGGTTTAATATAAGGTTAATTCTAGGTCTCTATAGATATAGTAGAGCAAATTATGATTCATGAGGTGATTAAAAAATACCTCTTTTAATTAAAAAATCTAAATGTCCCACATTTACGGACAGTGATAGGTTTATTCATCTTTGTTTATTGAAAGAAATCCAAATGAAAGTCAAGAGATGGGAGAATCCCAGGCTCTACCCTTTCCCAACTGAGTTAGGATGGGCATCGTAAACTCTTGGACTTTGGTTTTTTCTCATGTGAAATAAAGGAAATCCTGGTGATTAAATAAAATACTATGTACATCTACATGTACATAGGAGATCCCCAAACCCTTTCACCTCCCCTAACAGCTTCAGCTATAATTTGCTCCCAAGTTTGAGTGTGTTAGCACTTTGCCTCACCTCTGCATCTACTTAGGTAAAACTTTGCCTTGGCTTCTAAGACTGTATAGTGCATACAGAAAGAATGCAATTCTTCTTTCCTGGTTAACGGATGCTTTTAATTAAAATCAACTCTCAGAAAGAATTCGTAAGTAGCACGATACACTTCCCTCTACAGGAATCTGTTGCCTGCCTATCTTTTCACTGAGGACTCTCCTCTGCCTCCTTGTTATTGACAGGAAGCCAAAGAGGGAAAATTTGCATTTCAGTCCATTGTAAGCAAAGTGAAATGTTTCTCTTCCAGCATAACAAAACCTATAGGCAGCTGTAAAATATAATTTCCTTTCAGCCCCTTGACAGATTTGATATAAATTTCAGAGCATGGGGAGAAATAATGGAGGGGTCGCCTTAAAAGATAAATTTCTTCACATATGTCTGACAATAGTGTGTATGTTCAGAGGCCCCGCATTTTTTTAAATGGAGGAAAGAAACTGTGCTTTTAAACAATCAAAGGTTAAAGTTAGCCCCGTCACTCATGTGGTTTCATTCTATTATGCATATTGAAATACCTCAGAAAGATTTATAACCCTTGTTCATACAGTCAGAGTTCCAGTAAATGAGTCCCTTTTTGAAGGTTAAATATTTATGCTTCTATTTTCCTGCCTTCTACAGACAGCAACAGTAAACCCACGATAGTCAAGGAGCCATGGTGACAGGCTAGGTTATGAAGAGAAATGACCAAGGATCCAACGTCCAGAGCATCTCCTGCCCCCTATATTCTTAGTTCATCGGGAAATGAAAGGATGGATGGATGGATGGGTGGATGGGTGGATGGGTGGATGAATGGATGGGTGGATGGAGTCTCCTAGGTAACTAGTCACAGGAAGTAGAAATAAATCTCATTGGCAAATGTGAGTCTAAGTTCACTAAAATTTCCCAAATGTTCAGCCTACACAGTAAGATCTTTAGAACTAAAATTTACCTTCTAGAAGAATAGAAATTATAGTTACACATACTTGAGCTTTATAGAACACTACAGAGTGAGCAGGCAGAAACTAATATTTTATTTTATTGAAGAACACGTTGACACTTGATTACAGCATTCTATATGCCTTTGCTTCTAACTGTGGTGATCATAATAATAACACACACTTGTATAGTGAATTAAGGTTTAACAAAGGTATACCACATCTGATCTTTGGAGGAATTTTTTGAGTATTATTTTAATTTTCTTCTAATTTTTATTTGTATGCTCACAAAGTGTACATATTTTGCAAAGTCCCACAAAATGAGAAACAGTGATTCACTGACTCTCCATCTTCAAAATCCTTGTTCCTCACAACTAACCACTTTCAACTCTCTTACTTATTGCTTCTGATATTTACCCCCATATTTGTAAATAATATTTTCCCATTATTATTTCTCAATTGCTCAGTTTTATACATTGCCTATCAGCTCCTGCTGTGGAAGGTGAGATCCAAATGCTCTCAGCTTCCTCCCTAACACACGCAGTATCTATAAAACATATCTTTCTCCACTCAATTGCTTAATAGAGTTATAAAACAATTTTCATTAAATCGATATTCAGAACTTTTAGTACCATTGTTGTTGTCAGGTGCCGTCCAGTCGGTATCCAACTCATAGCGACCCTCATAGGGTTTTCAATGGCTGATTGTTTCGGGATTGCCTTGGGAGTGGATTGCCAGGCCCTTCTCCCAAAAATGTGCTGCCCAAGTTGGCCTTGAACTCGCAATCCTCCTGCCTCAGCCTCCTGATTCACCGGTGTGTGTCACCACGACCGGCTTTAGTACCATAAGCAGTTAAATATTGTTTACAGTTACAGCAGAAAGTACTAAATGTCCTGTCTACACTGGGGTTCCAAAATCACATACACATTTTGAGAGATTTTATCTATATACTACTTTGCAAAGTTGAACTGAATCACAGCAGCAACGTGCGGTACAATGTTCTCTCAGCTAAGAAAAAGCAGAAGCACAGTTGTCGTTTAAGGAGAAGATGGTTTTGAAGTGGCATGTGAAATTCAAGAATGTTATGGAAGGACAACGACAATGGAGGTGTGAGTAAGCACCAGCACCCCTGACACACTAATAACTGCATGCATTTGTGATAAGTTTGAGATTCACCATATTGCATATGAGGTGCACAAGGGAAGACGGGGGAGCCCTCACCCAGCGAATCCTGCTTCTTCCACAATGGTGACCACGTCTAGCACCTCTCGCAATGACAGAAGTCAAATGGGACTTTTATGTGTCTTTCGTTACTGGTATATCTCAAGTATTGCACTTTTAATACAGGTTTTTTTCTTTCTTAGAATGTGTATACAGTATTTTCACCCTCCGTATTTCAAAGCTTGGTTCAAGTTCTTGTTTTTACTTTTCCTCTGAAGTTAATAAACACAAGGTTTTTTTCTTAGTTTCCTGTGTATTATGACAACATTTTGTCCCCAAGTACCATCTATTTCAAGTACTAGGGTGTGCACATGTATGCGTATATACATTTTCACCCTGAACCCCGAGGTCTCTCATCTCCGGTGCAGCTATTATCCAGGATTGTCCCACCCCTGTCTGGTGTATCCCTTCTGTCTTCTCTGTCTTCTCTTCCTCATCCCTGACTTATGCTGGAAACTCCTTTTTTCTCTCTCTTTGCAGTACTGGGGGACTGAACCCAGGACCTTGAGGATACTTAGCAAGGGTTCTACCACTGAACTGCTCCCCAAGCCCCTTTTTATATTTTTTATCTTGATACAGGGTTTCCCTAAACTGTGCAGGTTGCCTCTGGCCTCTAACTCACAACCCCCACACACACCCCTCTTCCCCCTCCAGAGCTGGGATTATGGGCATATGATACCAGCACTGGCACTCAGGTAGCTTTTTGAAAAAAGAGCATGAAAGATAACATTTTGGGAAACTTTAAGAGCTAATTGTATTAGATTTTCCTGTCACAGCTAATCAACAGTTTATTGCAATTTTAAGCTGAAATTGTTTTCTTCCAGAATTGTGAAGACATTGTTATCCCTGAAGTTCTTAAATGTCAGCCTATAATGCCTGTATACTAATATTTTCTCATTTATTACTTCATTCTTGATTCTTAACTACTGGATTCTTGAAGGTGGGGGCATTTCAATTTGAGAATTCTGAAGCCCTTTTTTAAAAGTCACCTATTTGAGTTATAATTTTATGCTATTGACTTTCTTAGGAAATATTATTAGTTCAATAATCATCTAGATTTCATATCTAGTTTCTCTTTTCTCAATTCTTTTACTTTTTATTTCTTCACATTTTCTCAGTATCTTAAAAATCAAAGTAATATGTATATATAATCAAATGCAAAGATATTAAATTACAATTAGATGAGTTTTCATAAATGTATAGCTAATATATAGAATATTCCACCACTCCATCCAGACAACTCACTGGAAAAGATCCATATTTCTAACTATTCCCAAAAAAGGATCCAACTGAATGTGGAAACTATCGAACAATATCATTAATATCACACACAAGCAAAATTTTACTAAAGATCATTCAAAAGCAACTGCAGCAGTATATAGACAGGGAACTGCTGGAAAATCAAGTCGGATCCAGAAGAGGGCAGGGAACCAGGGACATCATTGCTGATGTCGGGTGGATACTAGCCGAAAGCAGAGAATATCAGAAAGATGTCTACGTTTTATTGACTATGCAAAGGCATTTGACTGTGTGGATCATAACAAATTATGGATAACCCTTCGAAAAATGGGAATACCAGAGCACCTAATTACACTCATGAGGACCCTGTACATGAACCAGGAGGCAGTTGCTCAAATAGAACAGGGTAATGCTGCCTGGTTTAAAGTTGAGAAAAGTATGTTTCAGGGCTGTATACTTTCACCATATCTCTTCAATTTTTATGCTGAGCAAATAATCCAAGATGCTGGACTTTATGATGAAGAATGTGGCATCAGGATTGGAGGAAGACTCATTAATAATCTGCGTTATGCAGATGACAAGGGAGACAAGAGAAGAATCCATGCTTTTGAATTATGGTGCTCGAGACAACTACTGAATATACCATGGACTGCCAAAAGAACCAAAAGATCTGTCCTAGGAGAGGTGCAACCAGAGTGCTCCCTGGAAGCAAGGATGGCTAGACTGCATCTTACGTATCTTGAACATGTAGTCAGGCGAGACCAATCCCTGGAGAAAGACATCATGTTGGGAGAGTGGCAGGTCAATAAAAAAAGGAAAACCCTCCACCAGATAGATTGATACAGTATCTGCAACAATGGGCTTAAACATAAATAAGGTGGTGTGCCTGGCACAGAATCAGGGAGTGTTTCATTTCACTATATGTAGGGTCACTATGAGTCGGACTCAACTTGACAGTATCTAACAATGACAACAACGACAACCACCAGACAGCCCCCCCACCCGCACTGACTTCTCTCATTTCTATCATGATAGATTAGTTTTGTCTGCTCTTGAACTTCCTGTTATTGGAATCTCACAATATAACGTCTATAGAATATCGTGTTCATCACCCAACCCAATTGCTAAAATTTTATTTTGGTGAAAATATTTTTAAGTTTCCAAAGCTTCTTCCTTATTCTCAATTTGATTTTCACCTCAAATTGTTCTTGATTTATGGATGTGACATCTACTTCATACAAATATTGTTTCCTCTTTTATTGTAGAATGAAGAGCTTTCTTTTACTGCTTGAAATCTATTAGTTTGCCTTCATTTTGGGGCATTTTCTCAAATGCCTTCTGATTCTTGGCTGCCCATCCCCATTTAATGAAGATAAAGTTTGATTAAGAGATTGAAGATCTATATGGGGGAAAAGGCATTATGAACTGATTCAGAATTTGTTGTAAAGTAGTGAAAGACTAAGAAATGATATTAGTGCTTTAGTTCGGAATCTTAAATACCCCCCAAAGGTCCCTGTGTTAAAGACATTGTCCCCACAAGTGGAAAGTGATGGAAACCTTAAAAGGTGGGGTCTAGTGGGAGGTCATCTGGTCATAGTGGGCATGCACTTGAAGGTCAGTGGGACCCCAGCACTTCCTCTCTCTCTTTTCATGTCCTAGCCATGAGGTAAATGGCTTTGCAAGATTCAATCATATGTTTCCTACAGGAAAATGAACTTAAAGCATAAAAACACAAATGGAGGAAAGAAAAGCAATTAGGAAAAATGCACATTGCTAATAACTGTCAAAAGAATGCTGACTTTATCATATCCAGTGAAGCATCTTTTATGGCAAAAATATCACTATGAAGAGAAGAGGATTTTTTTTATGATAAGTAGGTAAATTTATCAACAGTATGTAACAATCCTAAATGTTCATAGACCTAATAACAGAGCTTCAAAATATAAGCATCAAAAATTGATGGAAAACCCCCAATTATTGTTGAGGATTAGGTCGCCCTTCCTTAGTAAGTGACTGTCATGGCTTGAATATAAAGTGCCCCCCAAAGGTCACTTACCTTAAGGTACAATCCCAGCTGGTGGCCCGTCCTGGGAAGTTATGAAAGTTTTGGAGGTTGGATTCTTCCTTTGTGGATGTAGCTTCCGGGGTGTGAGCCTTTAGAGGTTTTTACCCCGGACCCATACCTCTGGTCTCTCTCTGTTCCTGCTCCGCCATGCCATGAGGTCATCCACCACGGGTCCTGCTACTGCCACCAGACAGCCCTGCCACCATTTTGAACTGATCCTCTAACTGTGAGCTCCCAATAAACCTCTTTCCCTTTAAGTTTTTTAGGTTGTTTTTTCTGCTACCACAATGACAGCCAATAGAGTAACCAATTAAGTATAGAATCAATACGCATATGGAAGACAAATAATGCTGTTAAAATACCTGAGATGACTGATGCATAAAACACTATCCAACAACATTAGAATGCACATCCAAATACACATAGAGCAATTAGCAAAATCAACCACATTCTAAACCATAAATCAAGTGTGGATAAATTTTCAAAAATAAAATCATTCAAAATATATCTCCAACCATAGTGGAAATAAATCAGAAATTATTACAGCATGGTATGGTGCTGGGGTTTAGCTCAGTTGGTAGAGCACTTGTTCTGTGCAATTTGAAGCCCTGGGTTTGATCCCTAGCACCGCAAAAATGAGAGAAGGATCTGGCAGCCCACTCCTGAAGCATTTCCCCTCCCCCCAAAAAATACAACCACTGAAAACTCTATGAGGATTGCTCTGAGATGGACCTAGCCCCACGGCACCTAACAACAACAACAGCAACAACAACAACAGCAGTAACAACAATAGCAGCAGCAGTAAGATATATGGATAATCTTGAAAGATTTATAAACAAGGAAACATAAAATTAGCCCATAGTTTAAAAGAAAATTAAAAAAGAAAAGTAGGAAGTATTTTGAGCCAGATGAAAACAAAAACACAGCATACCAAAATCTATGGGATGCTTCTGAAACAGTAATTATAGAGAAATGTATAGTAATAAATATCTTTTTTTTTTTTTTTTGCTTGGTTGAAACCAGGGCCTCGCACATAGCTTACAAGTGCTCTATCACTGGCATGCACCCAAAACCCATTTTTATTTTTTTAGTTTGATTCAAAGTTCTTATTTACTTACACATTGTTGCCTCTGGCCTCGAACTCACAATCCTCCTGCCTCCATCTCCGGAGTCTCTGGGATTACAGGTGTGACCCACCATGTCCAGCAATACCTTAAATGATAAAAGAAGAAAGATATCAAGTTAATGATACCACTTACACCTTAAGAAAAGTAGGAAAATAATAGTAAAATTAAGCAAAAGGAAGAAAGAAAATAATAAAGATCAAAGTAACTATCAATAAAATAGATGATAATAGAGAAAAATCAGTGAAGCCAAACTTGATTCTTTGATGAAGTCTACAAAATTGACAAATTTCTAGCTAGCCTAAACATTAAAGAAAAAGAGAGGAGATGTAGTTTATAAATATCAGGAATCTTCCACAGGTATACAGAAATAAAACAGAAATATTATGAATAACATTATGCCAATAAATTTCACAACTTAGATGAAATGTGTCAACTCCTTGAAACACATAAA